>LMYD01000218.1:0-133966 GCA_001630595.1 Pseudogymnoascus sp. BL308 | reverse complement strand
AGGGGGAGGATGTTCTCGGCTTCGGTGAGGGTGGAGGTTATGAGGTGAGCGGGGCGGGGAGGGGGTCCGACTTGGAGGCGGGTGAGCTCGGTGGTCTGAGGGGTGTTAGTAGGTGGGATATATACAAGGAGACGATAGACGATAAGGAGTTTAGTCGTATTTGGGGATAAGATAAACTGGCAAGAGGAGTTACAAAGGGATGGTAGAGACTAGGAGAATGGGGCTTGGGAAACGCGAGCGTGGTTGCGCACCTTGTGTGTCTTGATATGCGCTCTCCAGCCGAACCCGAGGGCGTCGACGGCCTCGAGCATCCGGGTGCAGTTTCGCTTTACCTTGCTTAGGTCGAGGACTGCGGAGGGGACGGGGGCATCGTGGAGGCTGGTGCCGACGAACTGCTTTACGAGTTTCTGGCGCTGCTCTTCTAGTGCTTCGGGGGATGACGTTGCCATTATTTTTGGAGGGGTAGATATTGGATATATATTTTGGGGTGAAAATGGCAGGGTGGACCTTGGAGCTGAGATGCGCAGGGCGTGGAGGTGAAGTTATAGTAGTTATAGTAGGGAAACGATAATATATAAATTCAAGTGATTAAATCATGGATTGTTGGAGGAGCTGTTGAGTGGTCTATAAGCTTACTGTGCGCTACAGGGAACCTACCCTGTGGGGGACTACTAGTAGACGAGCCTCACTACCGTTCCGTCCATTATGTAATGGCAGCCACCCAAAAACATCTTCAGAGGGACTCTTTGTATTTAAGACGTGTTAGACCGCAACATTGATAATTAAATACCCATAGGTGAGCCAGATAAGCTGGGTGGGAATTTAAGGTTAGGAATTTCATTGCTTAAATATTCTAATTTTTCCACCTAGAAATGTCAGGAGTGCATATTAAATCATTTTTAGTTAATATTCAAGAGTATTATTACATCAAGATTCTACTGTAATTAACAACAATCAAGCCGAAACATTAGTTAAGATTCGTATTTCTTTATATAAAATCGACATATGTACAGCATCTAAATCCCTACGATGTTTGAGAGTCATTAGACCCAAGAGCGATTACAGGCCTGCCATTATCATTAATCGCCTTGGTATGTTCACCCAGACACAATCCGGTTCCCCATCTTAGGCAAGAATGTATTCTCGTTCAACTATAAAGGGCTTAGATATATCAGTACCCACACTCTTTCTCTAACTACGAAATCTACGTTGTCCTCCTCCTAATCCCTACCTCGCAATTAAAACCCTTCCTCAAGAACCCCTCCCACGTCTCAAACCTCTCCTGGTAGAGCTCAAAGTCATAACGCCGGACTAGTGTAGCCATCGCGAGTGTGAGCTCCATTTCTGCAACATTGCGTCCTACGCAGGACCGTGGACCGTGACCAAAGGGTACAAACGCCTTCTTCTGGTCGTCGGTCAGGGTCTCCCAGCGCTCGGGCCGATACTGGTCGCTGTCGGCACCCCAGATGCTCTCGAGGCGGTGAATGGTGTAGTTGGGTACGGAAAGCACGGTGCCGGGCTCGAACTTGCGGCCGCAGATCTCGACGGCGGGGCCATCGATCAAGACGACACGGGGAAGGCCAATAGCCGATGTGGAGTGGATGCGCATGCCTTCATTCATGCAAGCTTTGAGGCTGTTGGGTATTGTTAGCTTGATTCAAATTCACGCGGAGAGGGAAACAGTCGTACTATGGAAGGTTCTTGACAGTTTGGTAAGCGACCTCGTCAGTTGGTGATAGAATAACAGTATCGACTTCGGCTTGGAGCTTTGCAAGAACTTTTGGGTGTTTCAGAAGCCAATAGAAAATGCTACAATGTTAGATTCTCTGCCCCGAGACGGAAGATTAGGAAACCCTACCCAGTTAGAGTATTTGAGGTAGTGTCGCTCCCAGCAATCAGTTGCGTCAAGGCCTCCGCCGTAAGCTCCTCACGCCCCAGAGGGTGACCATTTACGTCCTTGCCCTCCATTAATCGAGTCAATATGTCCACACGCTCATTATCTTTCGTCGCTGTAGAAGCAAGGCGTTCGTTGACACGTGCAATCGCAATCCCCGCAACCTGACTTCCGGAGCGGACGCCATTTCGCAGGAACGAATCGGGCAGGAGATGGCCAATCTTCTTCAAAAATGACAAGCAGCCCAGCACTGCAAAGGCTTCGCCGCGTCTGCTCAGCGCGTCGACGGCACGCATGTACTTGGAAGGCCCACCGGGATAGTCCATGTATTCAATGGTGTCCTGTCCATTCTTCAGCATCCCAAATGGCGCGCCGAACGCGAGATCTCCGATGGTGTCAAAGGTGAGATAGGCAAACCACGGGAGGCAATCAAAGCGTGCAAACTGGGAGTCCGCTGGGGCCTTCTGGCAGATTAGGTCCCACTGACGAAGGAGCTCATTGAGGTTCTGATGCATATACTGCTCGAATTGCATCACGCTCTTGGCTGAGAAAGTATGGGCAACAATCTTGCGCTTACGGGTGTGGTCAGCGCGACTACGAGTGCTGAAAAGACCGCGAGACACTGCCACAAAGGCATCATAAAAATCACTACGTGGATATTAGTCGTGTGATATGGAGCAGAGATAACGGGTATAGAGATCTTGCCTCTTGAGGAATCCATTTCCATGGCCATAGACGGCATTGATTGCATCGGCATTGGCAATGGAGACATGGTTAGGCTGGATTCTAACAAAATCTCCATGGGTCTTATGTGCCTCGTCAACTGTGAGATAACGTCTCCCGAATCTTGCTTCCCGGACTAGCCAGAATCTCGTCAAGGCAGCCCATGGCGAAGCTGCCGGGATATCAGATAAACTCCTGTTTTGGAACAAGTACCCGCCGATATAGTAGAGGGCAAGGAGGCCGAGGCCTGCTAAAGAAGCAACCATGACGAGAGGAAACATTTTGAAAGAAGAGAATACCCAACGAAAGATAAGAAAGCCACAATGAAAGAAGTGAAACCGGGGGGACTTATAATCATCAAGTGATATGCTCATTGCCAACCCATTGGGCCTTCATATGCTCTTTATCCACCCTTGCTGCATCGCTAGGAATAGAACATAGTTACCCATCCAACTCCTGTCACACTTGTATACATGTAGGTGATATTGACATGGATAGCATCATAGGATCGGTATACACGGAATGCATAGGGCTCCAGAGTGGTGTGAGGGACTTACTAGTGGGGTGTCGTGTAACGTGTAAGTCAGTCAACGAACTGTTCCGAACCTTCGTTATTGGAAGCTGTACTGGTTGATGCACCGGATCATGCACCGGGTAGTGCACCGGATAGTGCACCAGACATAGCGCTTACTAAGGTGGTCTGGATCTTGTACCTTTTTTCCGCGATTGCCGCTATGTAACACCGAGAGTAAGGTACCGGATGGTCATTGCGGGTACGGCGCGGGGTAACATCTCCACAGTGGAATCAAAAGCCAACCTTATCCCCAATGCGTTATCGATATGCGATTTGTAGACCTACCGTGATCATTGCCGTGAGTTAAAGTTATGTACAGCTGTGGGTGCTACAAGATGTAACTTTAGCGACAATAACCTACTCATTTTTACTTTCTTCTCGTCTTCCTCTCACCCATTATTTCAGCTCTCACATCAGTTTATTGCCGTGTTTTACTTCCTTTACGTTTTCCTTTCATCGATAGATAACATACCGTACCATACATCTAACATGTCAACCGACGCTCAAACCAAGCCCGTCCACCCCAATCAGCAGCGCCTCATCGACCTTGCACGCGAGTTCTTCGCCGAGGTTGAGAACCTGTAAGAACGCATCTCTCGCATCCTCGCACACGCTAACCTTCCCCCCTAGTACCCCCGGAAAAAGTCTTGAGGCCCGTCTGAACACCGACTATGGTCGCGGCAACCGCTACTACGACGGCTTTTGCTCGCTGATCAAGGGCGCGCTCACCAACGACGAGGGCTGGGTTGCCACCGAGCCCCTCGATGGGCCCAAGTACCGCCGCTCCAAGGTTGCGTGGCCGAGCGAGGAGAACCGCTTCTTTAGCATCACCACGGTATACATGGAGAGCATCGAAGAGTACCGCGGCCAGTACCATCAGCATCCCTATGGCGAGATTAACTGCGTCATCCAGCTGACGCCCGGCGCAGAGCTGATGGGCATGAATGGCTGGCAGGGAGAAGGTTGGACGAGCCCTGGCCCGGGGACACACCATTATCCTGAGGTACGGGGAGGGGCGCTCATAGCATTGTTTTTCTTGCCGGCGGGGAGGATTAGTTATGAGGCGAAGCCTGGGATGCCGCAACCAATAAGTGTGTGATAATTGACGATGGTGATTGCCTTGTTTATCAACAAATATATATATATCAACCTTGCCAGTAGTTATCCTAGCCACCGTTCCAATATGTGCACTGCGCCTTCTTGGCACATCAACCACTAGGGATATTAAAGCTCGTGTGCGGAATAAAACACTCATAAGCTATGGCCTCCCCATCGCTTGCTCAATAACTTTCAAGATGGCTAAGCACTTCTCGTCCTCAAACCTCCTTGTCACAAGCTGTAGACCGATCGGCGCATCCACATACTGCTCCGGAGAATACAAGTCGTAATTGAATTTGTCCTGGTCATTCATCGGAAAATAAGTTGTATCCTTCAGATCAATTTCCGGGTCGACGACGGACACCGGGAACGCTGCTCCTGGGTATTCAAGCATGTTCCACTGGCTTGTATAGCTCCAGTATTTTGAGTTACCATGGGGCGGCGCGCATCAAGGTGCCGCGGGAAGTAGAATGGCGTCGACAGGGTGCCCGTCATCTTTTCCAGTGCTCAGCCATAGTTTGTTATACTTGAGACGGTATCTATCGCGGCGGACCTTGAGCTGTTGAGAAGTGAGTGAGTAGGCATATGGGGTTATAGAGACACTGGAAGACATACTGCACAAAGCGACTCAATAGTCTGATACTTGACGTTCGGGTTATCCTTCACCAACCATTCGGTGAGTGGGAGCATATCCTCGCCACCTTCCCCGTTGACTCTATCCTCTGCTCGGCCGCCATCTTCAAAAAAGAGCGCTTGTGTAATTTTCCAACATTCATCATGCCCATCAGGAACCCAGTCGATGACCTCATGGCCAGCATCTCTGATAGACTTCACAACTTCTCGCAATGCTCGAGTTATCGGCGGATGTGGCGTGACGATCCCATCCGACCACATTACTGCAATCTTGAGCTTAGGAGGCAGTTTAACCGACCTCCACGGGATTGGAGCAAGATAATCATCCTTTATCCACGGTTCATAACTCAGATATGCATCCATAAATAGTGATAATCCAGACCGGGACGTGGACATGGGACCTCGTGTCGGTGAAATTCCTTCTTGTCCGAGCATTGCTAGCTTTGTTCCCACTTTCGCCAGGCGACCAGGCGTGGGCTTAAAACCATATATGCCTGTATGTGCTGCTGGACAGCGGATAGAACCGCCAACATCACCACCGACGCCCTAAGAATATTAGGAGTGATGATTAAGATATAATGTGTTGAGTCGGACGTACAAGTACACTGCCACGCATTGCAATCAATGCCGACTCGCCCCCAGAGCTTCCGCCTGGTGTTAAGTCCGTATTGTGAGGATTGAGAGTAATCCCAGATATGTTAGAGGCTGTTTCCAGCTGCATAACGGCCTGTGGCTGGGTCGTTCGCGCGTAAAAGACGCAGCCGGCCTCCCAGAGAACGTCATTAACGCTGACATCTACGGCCTGTTGCTGTCCAATAAATGCAACATAGGAGGCATGTGTTGTACATTCTTTCATGCCCTGGTGTTCTTTGACTGATATAGGAAGGCCATGAAGTGGTCCGATAGGCTCAGAAAGGGAATCGAGATATCTCGCCCGCGCAATGGCTCTCCCGGGGAGGAGTTCGGTGACGCAGTTGACCTAGATATTGATTAACTAACTAGGCTTATAGATAATAAATATAGATGAGAAAGTATAGTGAAATCCCCTTCAAAGGAATCCTTTGCTTGAGGATTTGTAATTCCGTATCCAATATATTTAGGGAAGTTCTACTATAGCGCAATAACTTACAAGTTTCTGTGCCAGTGCAGCTCGCCGCAGGAAGGCTCGAGTTACAGCCTTGCAGGTGTAGGACTTATCGCGTATCAGCTTGACCAACTCTGGCGCATCGAACGAGGTGATCTTGAGTTCTTCATTGGTAAGAACATCATCTGCGATATGGGAGACATTCTTCGGAGGAGTATTAGGTATATTCAAGAGGGGAGGCTGGACATCTGCTACTGAAGCATCTCGAAGATGGAGAGCTTGAGCGATCAACCTTGCAGATCGTTCCTTCACAGGCAGCGATGATGCATGTGGCGTTTTATCCATGTTAGCCTTCGAGGGTTGTCAGTTGTCAACCGATAGCCCAAGCTTCTATTTTCGTTGGCCGATTTGCGTCTACAAACAATTGTGGCTTCGGAGCAGAATTATACCTCCCTGAACACAATCACACTACCCATACTCCGCACTTAGTGCGGAATCTGAGCCATGGCTTGATTGGAAAGTGGCATCGGATGTGTTCTGACAACGGATGAGGGCCGGATATGGGCTCGGATGCGGCTATACAGAACTGCGCACTGTACCTTACAAATACACGCTAGTCTTTCTAACCTACCGGATAGAGCACCACTACTGGTATCATGGGGTTGTCTTCTGTTGATTTTTGTCACTATGGGGTAAATATGGAGCAAGGATGATCATTTTTTACTCTGGTCGGAGTTCAGCTGAGGGGATCGGAATTGGTAACATACATGCGTTCATTGGAATATTTGGGGAGCTTTGTTGCTAGTAGTTGGCTGTTGCCTGTGCCCCCCTCTTTCAATAAGCTGAACTTGGCGGCTTTCCTAGGTCACAATATGACCCACAACCCACGGCAATATTAGCTATCGTATGTAGCGGTTGGCCCCTTATCAGCTTTTACTCTTGAGCACTGAGAGTCTGGTCTCGGATATGGACCCGGCCCTGCCATATTTCCCCTCATTTCTAATGTCTGATCTCAATAATTGTATTGTATGTAGATTTCCTTGATAACATTAACTAGAGTCCATGTCACCTTGCAGGGCAGCGCTGGTATTTAGCCATATATGAGACCACGTCGGTCTCCTCCTTGTCTGTAGCAGGTTATTATCCATTCTATTCAACCAAGTTACTCAAAATGTCTACCACAGATCGGGATTCTATAACGGTCGTCCCACCAAAGACGTGGGTCAGGCTCAACAATCCTGCTGTACAAAACTTCATCACTGGTCTTGTTATTGCCTGCTCAGCTGGTATCTATCTTGCCCTCACTGGCCTTGGCGCTGGCGGCAGCAAACCCAGCTCGCAGTATCTTGCATCGACATCAAACTCGTGAGTGATTGGCGTATTTCAATTTTCTAGTGCTTGTCTAAACTTCAAAGGATCCTGTACGCCCTGTTTGCAGTCTCAGGATGGGTCTCAGCCGGGTTTTTGAATGCCTTTGGACCTAAAATTACAATGTAAGTATGCCTTCCCGATATACACGGATGTCACGTAACAATAATTCCCAGGGCTATCGGTGTCCTTGGATATCCTTTATATGCTGCAGGGCTGTGGTATTTTGATGTTTCTGGAAATGAGTGGTTTGCTCTTTTCGGTGCCGTCATGAATGGCATTGGAGCCGGTCTCTTGTTCACAGGTGCTGGGTTCGTTCAATTCGCATACGCCGAGGAGAAGGAGACGGGCATGGTGAGAGATTTGGCAACTTCTACAGGCAAAGATGTACTTACAGTTCTCCATAGTACATTTTCTGGCAGCACACTATGCTCAGTGGCGGCGCCATTATTGGTGCCATTGTTACCTTTGCTATCAATTTCCACAGAGCGAAGCCGACCGTTCCAACCTCGGTATATGCAACCTTCGTTGCAATAATGACTTCTGCCAGTCTTCTTGCCTTGGCATTTATCATCTCGCCAAAGAAAGTCATTCGCCATGATGGCACACACCTTGCGAAATTCAAGACAACTACTGTGAAGGAGGAGCTTGTGGGGATGTGGCGAGCAGCATCAACCCCCAAAGTTTTCCTAATGTTGTTCCCAATGTTTGTTTCCGAGTTCGCTCTTGGGATTCAAACGAGTTTCAATGGCACGTCAACCTTCGGTGACTCTTCAAGATAATTCCTGCTAACTTTGCGTAGGATATTACTTCTCTCTCCGCACTCGAGCTCTGAATACAATTTTATACAATGTTCTCCAGATCATTCTTCCTGCCATTCTTGCAGCGCTCTTGGACGCACAATGGATCGGCATCCGTAAAGTCCGCGGAATTATTGGCGTCATCTTCACTGCCGCCACGACAATCTCCCTCGCGACCGCCGAGCTCATCTATTTTAAGCAAAATGTAGATCGGACAAAACCCGGGCCATCGATGGACTGGTCGGATCCAGGATATACAAACATCATGATTCTCCATCTGCTCTGGGGTGGTTGCTTCTGCTGTTGGACATTTATGGTGCAGTGGATCATGGGTTCAATGTCAAACAAGCCAGAGGTCCTCTCCCGATACGCTGGGCTATTCAAGGGCACCTCAGCTCTCGGTGTTTGTGTCGCATTTGCGATTGACGCAAGGAAACCACAATACTGGGTGGAAATGGTCATTCATTTTGCGTAAGTAATTTCTATACCTCCACAGATCAAGGGACATGCTGATATGATATGCCGAATAGTCTCTATATGGTTGCAATTTTTATCATGTTCTATGTAGTCTGGTTTTCCATTACAGATACAGACTATCTGAGGGAAGACGGGGTTATTGTGCCCAAAAAAGTGGTTGAGGAGCTCATCGGTCCAGATGGAGTTTCTTTGGATATAGATAAGAGTCATCAGACTGAATTCGCCGAAGAGAAGAAGTAAATGTTTGCGAGAGCGAAACTGGTAATTTTGGTGCTTCGTTTCATTTAGTTTAGGGTTCCCCTTATTTATGTAGCTTAATTCAATTTTCAATAGAGGGTTCACAAACCTTCAACCTCCCCCCGACCACGATCACGTTCCAAAGGGAGACCCAACAGGAAAGCCTATGGGACACGGTTGGAAGCTTTAAGAAGTAGAGGTTGATGGGGTTGGAAGGATCGCTGGTGATTTGCAGCTAGAAGGCGGGTGTAGTGCAGCGGTGGATCTTCTAGGGTGTTGATGGGGTATTGACGGGTACTAGCTTTTGGATAGTGCTTTTTCCTATCTAATTCAAGGAGATTTCTCAATGCCCTTTTCTTGGGAGTGTATTCTTAATACATGTGATGATCCACGTGTATATTGGCATTGTTAGCCTTCAACACAACCGCAACTAAACCATAAACGCCATCACCCCCATCACCGCCGCCAACACTGCACCGGCGCTCCCCGCTTCACGCACCGCTAACCCAGTAAACTCCGGCGTCTTCGTCGTACCCGGAGCCACCGTTGCCGTCGCATTTCCAGGCACAGTCGCATTCCCACCAAACACGCCTTCACTTCCCGTCAACCCAGGCACCAACGGACTGGCAACGGCATCATTGACCAAGCTACCCAGCAGCCCCCTAACCGATGCAGCCCCACCACATACCGCGCTCGGCGCATCGTAATCGACAGTGAACACGCTAACAGACGACTTGCAGCCGTCAGCTAACAGTGTCGTTTCGCCCGGCAACGAGCAATCCCCGTTAATGCACTGGTTCGCGCCCTTAGAATCCATGTTTTCCCAATTGAAGAGCCCCGTCGAGGCATTGAAGACGGCCTTGTCGACGTACGCCCCGCCCGTAAGGCGGGTGTGAATGAACGGCGGGTTGATGCAAGTGGCATCTGTATAGGAGGATATCTTTGGGATGTTGACGTTGATGCCGTAGCCGAGGGGGAGGATAGGATCGCCCTTCGCCTTGGCTGCAACTATCAAAGTCTGTGCAAAGTTGGCGGTCAGGCGGCCTGCGAGGGTGCATGGGTCGGGCAACCCGGCGGGCGTGGTCTCGTTGACCCAGAAGTAGGGCGTTGCGCCACTGTTGCCGGTGGAGACGGCGATGGCGGGGATGTCGCGCTCGATGGCGGTATAGGCCGCGCCGAGGGTGCCGGCAAGGGTGAAGACGAAGGGGCCGAGGTTGGTGCCATAGTTGGGGCCGGAGATGAAGAGGTCGGGGACGGAGAAGGGGGCGTGGAGTGGAAGGATGTGATCTAGGGCTACTTGCACGCATGCGGAGGGAGTGCCATTGTAGTACCAGATCTGGTTATCCAAGGGGTCGGGGCCGAAGGAGGGAGCGCCGGCTTTGATGATGCTGTATTGTGAGTCTGCGGTTAGGTTGGTGGAGGTGGTGAAGACGACGGTGCCACCGACACCGGATTGGTTGGTAGCGGAGGCAACGATCCAGACGGTATGACCGAAGGACTTGAGGGCGCGGTACAGCTCGCGGATGTTGCCTGTGCCGAAGCCATCATCGTTCTGGGAAGGTATTAGAGAGGTGCTGGAGTTTGGGGGGAGGCAGAAACTACAGAGAGGAGGATGTTCAAGCCATTGACTGGAGCAAACGCGAATGTAGCCGCTAGAAGCGCAGATGAGAGGGTTGAGAGGCGCATCTTGACTTCTCTTACGAGCTTCTTGTAAAAACGAGTAGTCGTATTTAGAAGAAGAGCAACTTAAGAAAAATGTAAACAAAAAGAGCAGTCACCGACCTTTTATTAAACACTACTGTAGTGCAGCCCATGCACACGAAGCTATAGCTCCTCATTCCTGCACAAGTACATCCAGATAGGCATTCTCTCCGTCCTCGATGAGGGAAAGATATGCGATATCACCAAGGTGACAAGTGTCACGCGAGCTCCTGCCTATACTCTCCACAGCTTCCCTTTTGAGCATTCAGGAACAGGGTTTAAGCATCCTAAGCCTTCCGCACGGCTTGGCGACCCGTCACCCATTTTAGCTGTGGCGCATCCACACATTCAAAGATAACGCGGTGTCGTCGGACGAGGGCAGTACCTGCGTTATCTTTGGGTACACAGGAATGATGAAACGCGCCGTCGGAAAGATATAATACCACCGTACATGTCTTACGCTCATCTTAAACACGTCTTATCAGCACTGGCAGGTGAACTCTAATCGATTATACCATACCAACGCGAAACTGGCATATGCACTGGCTAGTCAAGATTTTGTAGACTTCATATGGTGGTTGAACATAATATTGGAGTTTGACGACTTGATTGAGTTTCCATGGGTGCGAAGGCTTATATATACCGAGCCATGCCACGACAAAATCGATGGTCCCGGTACGGTTTTTTATCAAGGAGGATACGTAGGTAATACTGACAAAAATTTAATGGAACTGAATCATGCGGCAATCGAATTACAACATGGTTTTGTGCAAACCAATTATCGAGCGGAAGCTTTTGGATTCCTTGTAAGTAAGAAGATTCGCCGAGACAGTGGGCTGAATTTGGAACTACTTAATTAATGTAAGGCACTCGAACGGACGTCGATCCTCCAGGGCGAAGACGTGGGGTCTCGCTTTCCCTGGCGCTTTAGTAAATGCTCTGCCCATCTTTTACTTCATGCCAGCAGTATACGGCATCTTCTCTCTCGATTATCTATACAACTTGTTGGAACCAGGCCGGGTCGTTGGAGTACCGGTATTTGTGGGCAATGATACAGACAAACGGGCGGGGCTTCATCCCGAACTCCACGCCGGCAGATAAATTCCTGCGATTCATCAAAGCCAACTTTCCACGTCTGGCAGAGGGTAAGCTATGAATTATAAAGGAGTTTTATCTGCTCGTAGCGCTGTGCTCTCTCCATGAACCTTGGTTCGCACCCCACAGAGATGACATACGGAGAGCGACAGCTTCATCTGTCCTTGAATCGCAATTACTAAATCCCTCGCATTATACCTATCCTCCATAAGGCTCGGAATTACCGCCATAATGTCCATGATAACGCAAGTATAGGCGTAGGCCCAGTCGTGCCCCGTGTCCCATATCTCCGAGAAGACAGCCATTTTTGGGCCAGGGAAGGACGGAGAGCTCGTCGACTGTTCCCATTCAGAATATAGTAGTTCTATAGTGTCTGTGGTGATAAATTATTAGATTAGTTTTATGCTCTCCCTAGACCTAATACTCACAGAGTCCCCTCTTCGCCGGAATGGCAGCCGCGGGGAATGTGCGGTGGCCAGAGACTGAGAATTGAGCTGGATGGGACGAAAATGGAGGCTGCGCCGAGGAATCAGTTGGATAAATGTTTGGCGAGGAAGAGTTTTGTTCTTTAGTTCCTGTCAGGCAACAATAATCGGGGCCGTCGAAGTAGGTGAGAGGGATCAATACAGTATCTGACCCGCTCTAGTTGGAAATACGATGCCTGACAGAGACTAAATAGATAGTGATCATGCACGCCCATTGGAGCAGGGCAACAGGACGTCAATTTTCATAGCTATATGTTTCCTCATTATTTGCGGGAAGACACAATACCTTCTTGTTGCGCGTACGACTTTTAAGCAGTGGACGTCAATTTAGACGACTGAGCGGGTTCCTGATTGATTTTCCAGTGCTCAGAACAGCCTCGACCCTTTTTAACCCTTTATCCCTGTTACACTCCCCCCCTTTTTAAACCCCTAAGTTGGGATCTACGACATCCTGGAAGAACGGCGAAACATAATTTGGCATGAAAACCACCTGTAGTGTTCTGTGAGATAAAACAGTGGACCATATTCAAGCATCCTTAGTTGCATCGATCCATTAAATTCTATTTTTGGAAAAAAGAATACAATTTGAACCTTAAGACTATCGATTTATTCTCTAAAATATTCATTAGCCTGTCTACTAGATCTATCTTACTCCGTGGCCATGTCTGTGGAAGTGAAATGTGGGAAAGTTATTTCTAATTAGTCACTGGTGTAGAACTAGACTATCCCATCCGTACCCCACACCCCACATCCTCGGTCCCCCATTCAACCAGCCCAACCCCTTGTAAGATAAGCCAACCCATGGTAAGATAAGGTAAGCAAAATCCCCCCGCCCGCCTCCATGTTGAACGGGATCCTAATATCTGAACAGGCGTGCATCAGACGCATCCATGCATTTTATTATTTCCATGCTCTGTGCACGTACTACGAGAGACCACTTGTATTATGTGAGGAAATCGTTAAATGCATGATCATCAATGCCCCGTCCCAAGGTCGACCCCGCATCTCGACGGCGGGTAGCGCGTGCCTGTTGCTATTGTAAGGTCTCGAAGCAGAAGTGCGACGGTCAGACGCCCTGCTCTCAATGCGTGAAACGGAAGCGACCAGAAGCCTGTAAACATCCTGCTTCCGACGTCAACAAGGAAGCTGCCCACCCCCAGCCAGCCTCCAACCAGGCCGAACCATCTCCCCTAGGTATATCAGATGTAGTTTCATCGACTCCGTCGGTATCTGAAGCAGTCTCAAAGGATGGCGAGACGGCATCACCGACACCTCTCCAGAGAGGGTTGCGGACCAGGACTGCGGTGCCAGATCTTCTCGTGCCTCGAATGTCTGCTATGATGTATGATACGAAGGGAAAAGCAGGTATGTATGGTAACATGTTCAAATTATCACCATATTCATTTACTCTGACATGTTGAAAATACAGTTTACCTAGGTAATTGTGCAACATTACACTTTCTACAGAATATCCAACAGTTGATAGCCGATCAGTCGAGCGACGTATTCTCATCCTTGAACTCAGATGTCGCCAATCTGTCATTGATGGAGGAGTTACCTCCGTTCGAGCTACGAGACATGGAGCCTCATCTCCTTAGCGATGTGGGAGACCTCAAAGACTTGATTGATGCTTACTTTACTTCCGTGAGCCGCTCCTATCATGTGGCTAGACCACATTGAGAAATGCAAGGGAGTCTAGGCCGCTAACAGATGAATATTCAGACTTGCGGTATTATTGATATCTTTGATGTAGCCCAGTTCATGTCTGTTTTCAGATACTGGATAAACGGTCTCATTCCCCCAAAATGTGGGACAGCTGCAGTCATTTACCTAGTCATAGCCCTCGGGGCACAAGCAAGGGGATCAAGCTTGCTCGACAGTCGACGGGCACAGTCATTCTATCACCATGGACGGCTGATAGCGCTCCAGGAACTAACCAATGATCCAACACTAGAGACGATTCAGGCATTTTTACTCATCAGCATGTATATGCTGGGATGCAGCCGAAGGAACGGCGCATACTTGAATTTGGGAACTGCAGTTAGCGCTGCGAAATCTCTAGGCCTCCAGAGTCGAGGCCAATGCAGCATTCAGCAAAGAGGAAAAGCAGTTAAGGTAAGTTTGAAAGCCGAGGCTTTCTGGTCTTAACATTTACTGAAAGTTAGCTTTAGGTGTCGCATTTGGAAGACACTTCGCTTCCACGACTTATTTTTCAGTGCCATGGTGGGCCGAACCTCTGCCATATCAGCCCGAGAATCCAATATTTCACATGCTCAACATCCAGTGCCAGAATCACCCAGCCTAGAACTCCTCCGCGCAATATCCCTCGAGGAATCCGCCCGTGCATTCCTAATCATTGAGAGGATCATCAACGAGGTATATACTAAGCGCACTGTGCCCATAGCGCTCCTCCAATCTATTGGCGACGAGTTGAAAGAATGGAGTTATCGGCTTCCTGCCGCCCTAAGAACATCCGTCAATCCGCGGCATCCGAGAGAGTCGACCTTTCTCTCGCGCGAAGTCGTGCTAAGAAATACGCATGTTGCTTGCTCGTATTATTTCGCGATGATGCTTCTCATGAGGCCATTTCTTATTGCGCATCTCAAGGATAAGTCGATGGGTTCAGGCCTCGGGCGGAGTGCTGTAGATGAAAGAGACACAGATCTCCCCCCCCGAGATTTATAATGGAGCAATAGCCTGTATAGACTCGGCAACCTATACACTCCAGTTGCTCCGTGAACTTCTCGTCGCCGATATGCTGTTCAAAAACATGCCGCTCGCAATGTAAGTTTTATGGATTGTCGACCCTAAGCCACTAGAAATTAACCCAAGGAACAGTGCCTGGGTCTTCGTAGCAGCCCTTGTTGTCAACTCTTCCCACTTTGGCGGCATTGGCCCGGAAAAAGAAATTGAGCAAGCTATCCGGAATACCGACGAGCTGCTGCACTGCTTTGCTACGAATAACCCACAGGCCGCGCGTTACCACCTTATTGTGAAGAAGCTGTTTAAGGCTGGCCTCGATCACCAGACCAAGCTTAAGCAGAGGGCGCGACTATCACGAATGACGATGGTATCAGAGTTGTTCCGGCTGAGCCCTAGGGAATCGACGGAGATTGCGACAGACGAGGACTCCCCGAAGGATCCGGAGGAGGAAGCGGTGGCGTATCAGAATCTCTGGTCCACGCCGCAGGAGAACGAGCTCCCTACGCACATATCTACATATAAGGAGCCGATGACTTCAAGGGTAGATCCAGATGAGGCGAACGGCCAGTTTACTGGATCCGCGGAAACCTCGTTCCAGGGCGGCGAGTACCCTGCCAGGCGGCAAATGCCTGGGTTTGTTCCACAGCCGCCTAGTCTTGCGATGCAGGAACATAGGGATGTTCGGGCGAGTATGGCGAATTTTGAGCATCTTTTTTCCGGGCCGATTGACTTCGGACCCATGCTGGATCACGATTCTCTGATGCTTGCGGGAAACGGGAACGGGGATGGAAACAACATATTTGATTTTTCTTGGAGTTTGACTTGATTGTCGGATTTGTAACAGTACTGGTTTAGAGTTATAAGCTCGATTTGTGCGTCTCGGTATAATAGTTCTCTCTAGCTCCTAGCATTACTAGCCTCTAGACTTCCATCTGCTCAAGGAAGGGTGACACGATTGCTGTGTCTGTCATAGAGACATGTTGTAAGGCTATATGCGAGGCATTTTGAAAGCTGCAAGTAACACTAATGAAATGGGGGTCCATGAGTCTCATTAGTGCAAGTGCAGGAAGCTGGATTTCTAAATCGCGTGAAGTAATCTAATCGACTTATATGCTTAAAGTAATGGTCTAGACTATACTCCGCTCTAGGCTGCTTTGAGTTACCACTTACCAGGTAGTTGATCGGACCACTGGGTGGTTGATGTTGACTGGCTCAATAGTTTCATCCCCAGGGGGCAGTAGATTATGTGATTTTGCAAGCTCGCTTGCTTCTATATATCTCACTCAACTTTATACCTTTAAGAGCGGTATGGTAACGTAACTGTAAGCGCACCCACAAGGCTTTGAAAAGGAAGCAGGATCATAAATGAAGGCAGCAGCTGGCCAAAGTCCCATGAAGAGCCCAAGCCGTTTTGATATAGGCTAAGAATTAGTGCTCCTAAACTAAACACCCACAGTACCCCGAGGATGATTCCGGTAATGTACCAAGGCATAAGCACCTCAGCGGCTACCCAGAGTCCCCACTGCTGCCTTCTCGACTCCGCCTTGACAAACGAGTTACCGAAGCGTACAGCCCACTGTGTGAGGTACCGGCGAGCAACAGCATAAGGATTGTATCGCTTCCATGCTCCCCGAGAAATTGTGTGCGTA
The DNA here is from genome assembly GCA_001630595.1 of Pseudogymnoascus sp. BL308. Taxonomy (NCBI): domain Eukaryota; kingdom Fungi; phylum Ascomycota; class Leotiomycetes; order Thelebolales; family Thelebolaceae; genus Pseudogymnoascus; species Pseudogymnoascus sp. BL308. Next base: position 117,445 of record LMYD01000218.1, on the reverse strand, counting down.
GACCAGCGTCGTTGGTGCCTTAGGATCCATGTGCGGACGGCCTCAATATCGCCTCTTGACCCTTCACTGATAATTGTCCTGATCCTCGTCGCATCATCTGATAGGAAGATGGGCAGATATGTTATAAGATAGACCCACATAATGCCGAAAGCCTCTATTACCGTTGCTGCATGCCAAAAATCACTAATCATCTTCGGCTTTTTCGCCGAATCCTTTGGTTTATCCGGGGTGAGTATCTGTCCCGCAACTATCAACCACAAGACAAAGATAAGGTACATGATAGTTACGCGTGCTGTGGCTAGTCGCCGATGCAGTCGAAAGTACGGCCGCAATGTCAGAAGAGTCGCAGCATGCGTGAAGCTCGAGAAACAGACAATGTCTGTTGCCGTCCACAGATTATCACCACCGTGTATGACGGATGATGGCCAGTACTTGACATACGCGCATATGAGAAGAAGAAAGCCGATGACGAGTTGCTGGTCGCTGAGCTGGAGGACCAGGTCGGTGAGGACGGAGATCCAGAAGTGGACTGGGTCTTTGACTGTGCGGGGAGTGAGTCTTCGGAGAAGACTAGTCTGGCTAATTGGATTTGACGAAGTTCGTCGAAGCCATAAGGTGGTGTAGGAGAATGTGAATGTTAGGGCCCCAATCAGGATGAATCCTATAATAACCTGCTGTACATTAGGAGTGGAGATTGGAATGCTGATTTGATACCTACTCCAGGACCCGCAATGCTTGAATCTGGGGCATGTGGGTGTACGTTGGTGCAGGCACATTTAGGGTCATAGATCTGGGATGCCATATAGGTTTTAAGGCGTTCTTGACAGCCCAAAGTCAAGACCGGACTTTGGTGGGAATAAAATAGAGTATGTAGAAGTGTAAAGTAGGCCTTTTCTAGATGTTAAATCTCCTCCTGTCTCTTTCTATCGAGGTAGCTATATGTGATTATATAGCATTTACATATCTAACGTATTTCCCGTACGAGTGGCCCACCCGAACGAGTGGCCCACTAAAACACCAAAATCTAAGTATTACTACTATTACACCACCACCACCCTATATTATGACCCTTATTCAATTGTAATTGATTCCTGGCGCCTCTCGCACGTACGGGCATTATGCCCTATAGTGCCACATACCCCACAGCGCCGCTGTCGGCCTGTAGAACCCACCTGCCGACTACTCTCACTTGCTACCTCCGTACGGATTTGAGCATCAACCTCAGTAGTCTGAAGGATATCCTCTCCCTCTCGTACGGAGAGACTACCCCCTTGCATTATACGCCTCTTGCGCTTCCTTTCCCTCCTCTTTTTCTGTTCATTTGCAGCCTGTAGAGCCTTAACTTCTGCCTTAAGTAGAACAGCAGAATGCATCATCATTTCTACCCCTTTAACAAGGCAGCTAACAGCATCATTAATTGAGGTAGGAGAGCTGTTCTAATGTCGTACGATGTGGTTCTTTATATGCTCTGTTTGAAAGTTAAGCTCCCGTATAGTTTAAGGAGTCTTTGAAGTCTAATTGTCACTGTTAACTATAGGAGGGGTCGGAGTCCTTAAGTGTAGATTTAAGTGAGAGAGGACATTATATAGCTCGTACGGAACTAGCCTTATAGCTCGGAATCTGCTCTTAATGTTCTACTCTATAAATGTAGCTTTGAATGCTTCTTTAAATGTAGAGAGGAACTTAAGCTTTGTAATGTGGTTTAGCTAGTTCTGTATGAAGGTTTCAATCTACTTTCCGTACGAGAGCTTTAGTGGCGTAAAGCAGCTCACATCAAGAGGCTAAAGAATATGCAAGGAGTATGGTGGCATATAGAGGGTAATTATCTTCTGTTCTATGTAGTAGTATTGAAATTAAGCTAAGAGGTAGCTCTCATGTCCATTAAGAATAAGAAGGCGATAGGTTCTAACCGTACGAGCATTTGTATGCTAATCGAAGTGTTAAATCCACTTATACCTAATTGAATTTAAAGTCCACCCATTCTTACTAAGTGTAATTACCTAATTGTCTAGCAATCCTAAGTCCTTATACTAAGCAGAGAGGTGATTCTACGCCTTGAAAATGATGAATGGCGGGAGTGCCCATCCGTACGAATTAACACCTTAGATAATTAACACCTACTCTCTATTCCCTAGCTGTATAGTCTTTAGACGGCTCTTTGCTTCTAAGCTTATGACTACCTTTGTAGTAGCAATAACTCCCATTGCAAAACCTACTTCATTAAAGTTATAGATATCTTACTCTAAGATTCCGTATTTTACAACTATGTTTCGTACGAGGGAGAACTACCCTTCAATTATCTTAGGATCTTCGCATTTTGCTCGTTTATAGTCGTACTTCTAACTAAACTTCGATTTAATTTCCGTACGACGCGTTATAAAGCCTATAGACTAGTTCTTTCTAACAGGACTCTCGCCTCGTTTAGAGAGTAGAAGGTCTGCCATTTCTTGTACAGCTTGTGGCTAGAGTAGAAATCCACGTGAATCTAGGTCGAGGATATACTGAACAAGAGCTGACTCTTCGTACGGAGTCAACTTCTATAAGTTAGGTGTAGAATCGCGTCGGGATGTCATTCCTTGAATTCGTCGACGAAGTGTTATTCGAGGGATATCGTACGATGCCGTAGCTACTCGAACACTTTGAAATTAGCCTTGTTTAATTGCACTAATAGCCAATAGTATTCTACCCTCCTGATTAGAGGATTTAGCTTGTGTTAGTTGTGGCATTGTTGACTTTTGTTGGGTTGACGCGTTTTGGTGTTTTGGTGGGCCACTCGTTCGGGTGGGCCACTCGTACGGGAAATACGTTACTAATATTATATATCACTATACACATAAACAAGGTTTCACTATACACACAAACAAGGCTGAAGTTTGGCGCTCCTTGGTGCCTGTAGCTAAGCCTTGTTATTAATATGTCCTTTGTTCCAAGGCGTTAAAAAATGATATCTATAGAGTAGGTTGTCCTCGACTGAAGTGCCATGCAAATTCCATTGCTTCCCTCTCTGCGAATGCATGCAGCACGTGTAGTTTCAAGGATTAGTTTGGCTTAGTATTGAGGGGAAGTAGTGTCTTTGGGGGTTATTGTGGCGGCGTGAAAATTGTCGTTGATTGGACGATAGAGTTGCAAGATTGCCACAATATAACTATCGCAAGGCTGTTGTGGGATCTCAACGCTACTGCGCCACCACTTGTAATATGCGGTATTTATTAGAGTTGGGATTTGGGCTCCCAAACGTCCAAGAAGACATGTGGTGGGACGGCCCTAGTCACCCTTTTTTGCTGGCAAATGAGAACCAGCTACTATAACTCTAGAATATTCTTCCTTGAGGGGGCTATAAGATGGTTCAGTGCTCACGAGTTCTACGTACCCGAGGTCACCTACGTTAGCTACCAGATTGCTATCTTGCGGAAAGCTCAAGGGGATCACATGGGCGCCAACTAGTATATGGCGAAGACGGAGAAGCTGTATGCTAAAGTTGAGCCGAGTTACAACGGAAAACGTTGGTTATCAGGCGGGGATATTAACGACTTAGTGGTCTTGACATCTGGGTAGCTTTAAAATGGTTTCGTTCTGTCACAGCGAATGTTCGAATGGCTAGGCTAGAAATTAATAATGAAATATTCTGAGTAGTAATTCTGGAGAACTCATAAGAAATTTTGAGTTTACCTACGATACATAACGTGAAGCTATTTTTTGGGGCAAAATGCGGAGAACCTCAGGAAGTCATGAAATTTGTGACAGGCAGGGAATCTGGCCATATAAGCGACTCTATCTGTTGATTAAGGCAAATATTCACCAGATGTTTCAAGCACCGTAGAACCGGACAAGGTCCAACCAGTTTCTTCAGCTCATCTGCTCCATTTTTATTTATTTAGACACTTCTGAAGTTCACTTTAGGCGCGCCTAGCTTTTGTGCTCAACGTATCACGTGACATTGTGTCTGACTCCGCTATTCGATCGCGCTAGTGGCTGGGGTTGGCGCGATCAACCCAAGTTGGAACTTCACAACTACATCAGCAGATTCACCTACAAATGAAGCCACGCCCGCCACCACAGGCTTAGGTCGCTCTACGCGTGTTCCTACGAGATCGATAAGTCAACACCTAGACTGTGTAGACGAACGGAATACCCTGATGATATAGCGAAACTCGAAGGCGCGACAAAGGGACAGCGTCCCTGATCTTGCGCACGCCACAACGGACTCACAACGGACTCACGGACCAACCGCAACGATGTCGCTGGAAGACGTGGACTGGGACAAGCAGGCAGCTGAAGATGACAAGATCTTGCAGCGATTTCTTGCGAACCAGGAAAACCCAGACGACCAGGGCGCCTTGAACCTCGACAGGCCCCTTGAGGTTGGCGAGAAGGCTGATGACGCGGAGGATTTCGAAGACATCAGCGACGACGACCTACCCGATGAGGAAGAAGCTACAACCGGAGCTGGCGCAGATCTCCCAGGCCTGACAGATGACGGAGGAACCAGCCATGATACCGATGATCTTTTCGGAGAGCTTCGCGGTTCGTCGCCCTTCGAAGACAGGCATAATGGGGTCCAAATCAAGCAGCTCGACGATTCCCAAACTACACAGAGCATAGGCAGTCGCCTAACTCTGCCTTCGTCCCTGCCATCCCTGGATACATCTACCGAATTTCCGTCTATGAGCTTCGACCAAGAGCCGAAACCATCCGACGAGGCAAATCAAGATCTCTCCATCCCCGCTCCCGCGGAGACTGAGGAGGAGCTCGTAAAGCAGGCATGGCCTACATTTGAGAAAGGTGTCACCATCAACTGGAATGAGTTGCTTCCGCCCAAGAAGGCACACTATATCCCCAAACAGCCAGTCAAGCCACCAAAGCCAGTCAACCCGACAAGAGTCAGCTTGGATCTCGCGCCGGAGCAAGAGAAGAGCTTTCGCGTCGCAGGGCCGTCACACCCCAATAAATTGCAGAGGATCCAGGAGTCGGTCGCCAAAGGCATCGTCCCGATACTGGAGGAGTCGTCGGATGAGGCAACATCCGAAGAAGGCTTCGACTGGGATACGCCGCCACCGGATGAGGAGATTGGAGGGATAAGCTGGGCGGACTTGCAAGTCATTTGCGATGACTGGGAATCGAGGATCGAGGATTTCTCCCCCGAGGTTGAAGAACGCGAGGCTCCTGAAGTTACTTGGGATGATGCGGACGATGAGTGGTTCAGAGACATGGAGCTCCACCCAGCCAAGCGGCAGAAAACGTCGAAGTCGAAGGAGATTGACATTCTTAGAACTCCGTCCTTTGCGGTGCCTTCATTCGATGATTTTGAGCGTGCCACGGCGCGTGTCGCGAAGCGCGTCATGCTCGATCTCAACGATCCTCACCTACTTGTCGATGTGCACCAGCCAAGTCAGACTGATAGACAGCTGCGCCTTGGTGGTAGTTTCAAACGTGGAGGAAGCGGCAACGTGTCGAAGAGCTTGTCGCAACGCTTCAACATATCTAACGATGAAGCTTATGATGCTCTGAAGGAGAACCACCAGAACAAGGTCCGTGCCTTGATTGGTAGTATTACAGTCGAACATAGTTTGCCGGCTCTAAAGCTGCAGTGGCCATACTACAGAGTCAAGCTCTATACCAAGGAGGCACGTTCCTACCACCGACCGTCATTGAAGTTTGGGAAGTTCATGAACCACGTCATATATTTCTCAAAGCCTGCGCAGCGGAAGAGGAAGCATATGAAGGGATTATCTACTCAAGAAATATTTAAAGAGTCCAAGGATCTGTCACTGGCAGATAACTCCACTGCAATGCTTCTCGAGTACTCCGAAGAGCACCCCACTGTTCTGTCCAACTTCGGCATGGGCAACAGGATTATCAACTACTACCGCCGTAAAGATGCTGACGACGCGTCGAGGCCAAAGAATGAGATTGGTGAGACAAGTGTCCTTATGCCTGAGGATAGGTCGCCGTTTGCGCAATTCGGCACAGTCGAACCTGGCGAGACCGTACCTACGCTCCACAATGCTATGTTCCGTGCCCCTGTCTTCAAGCAGGAGTCGAAGAATACGGATTTCCTGGTTATCCGAAATACGACTGGGGTAAATGGAACTTCTTGGCACATTCGCAACATTGATAATATTTATGCTGTCGGACAACAACTGCCTTCAATGGAGATTCCTGGTCCGCAATCTAGAAAGGTCACCAATGCCTCGAAGAGCCGTATGAAGATGATCGCGTTCAGAAAAATCCGCCATAACCCTGCCAACACTGTGAGGATCGACGAGATCACCTCTCACATTACAGACTCCAGCGATATGCAGAACAGGCAAAAGCTGAAGGAGTTCATCAAGTATTACAAAGACGAGAAGGTTTGGCGAGTCAAGCCGGGAGACGTTATTCCAGATGAGCCAACAGTCCGCTCTTGGGTTAAGCCTGAAGATGTTTGCACCATTGACGCTATGCAAGTTGGTCTGAGGCACTTGGAAGACGCAGGTTATGGTAGAGACAACCAGGAAGACGGCTCTGAAGAGGAGCAAGAGGGCGATAGTTTGGAGCAGCTCCTTGCACCGTGGAAGACCAGCAAGAATTTCTTGGACGCGGCAGCAGGGAAGGCTATGCTGCAGCTGCATGGCGAGGGCGACCCGTCTGGCTGTGGGCTAGCATTCAGTTTCATCAAGACCTCCATGAAAGGCGGATATCTCGATACTATCCAAGGCCCTCAAGCAACCACGGAAGATGCCATTGCTCGCGAGCGCAAGGCAAATGGTGGCCACAAGTACAACGTCGACAAGCAAAACGAGATATATACGCGGGCCATCAAGGGTATTTGGGAGAAGCAAAAGGCCAATCTTTCCGATACCGCAGAGCATGCTGGCAGTGAGATGGAACTGGACCATCCGCTTGAGATGGAGCAACCATATGGACGCAACGCAACTCCACACTCGGCAACCACGCCGGCGAACTTCGACGACTCTGTGAGTCAAATCAGCAGGTTTAGCACAAGCAGCCACCATAGCGGCAAGGCCCATCGCATCGTCCGCACCATTCGGAACAAATGGAACCAGCTGGAAGAAGTTGAGGAAATCGTGTCGGACCCGCGAGTTTGGAGGGAATACGTCAAGCGCCGCCACGCTCTGGACGCAGATGGGCATAATGTTTACGACGTTAAGCCTACAGGCGATCCTGAGTGGGACAAGAAGGAAGCTCAACGGTATGGTTTAGTTCTTCAATTTCTTTTACATCGTGTACTAATTGTATCCCCAGTGTTCGCAAGGAACTTGCTCGTCTCGAACGCAACAAGGAGCGTCGCCACGCTCGTGAAAAGCAGAAGGGTATCTTCCGCGGCCCAGAAGGCACGGCAGATGCTGGTTCCCCCAGCGCTACTCCGGCGTCAGCTGATGCTGCCCCTAAAGGGACGTCGAGGAAGTGTGCCAACTGTGGGCAGGCTGGACACATCAAGACGAATAAGAAGCTGTGCCCAATGCTGAATGGGACGATGAAGTCGGAGGATGGCGGGATGGACCACGGCTTTGGTGCCGTGGCTGCGCCCAGCTTTGGATCTTGATTCCATACCGGATATTGGGGGAAAGTTGTAATACTGGGAGGGGAGGAGGGTGACATTTACTTGCATTCTAAGGAGTTTGATACCGGTGCTTTTTCTGCATGCGATGGGTTAAAATTGGAATTTCCTCAGGGGGGACAGAATGTAGGAAGACGGAGTCGGGAAATTGCATGATAGGACCGGGCCGTTGGGGGTGGTTATATTGGCCCGCACTGGGATGCCGATGGGGTACATTCGGGGCAAGGAAGCATGCGGGCTAGACTGAAGGCAAACTTTTACAGATAGGGTCGTCAATGCATAATAATATTGTATAGTACAATAGGGGCCTGTAATATGCAGAGCGTGCGCAGGGTGGCTGTTGGCTCGGGGGCTAGGCACCCATGTCCCAATTATTGTGACCCTCGTTTCTGGGAGCGAGGCAATAGCCGTATACCAAATTGGTTCACTGAAAGTTGCCAAGCCACCCGAATGGCTCTAATTTGCGAATCGGTGCTGGTTCTTCGAACCTAGACGTTGACGTACATTCCCCTTTTAAACAAAAATCTCCCCCTTCATAACCTGCACTGCCGACCCTCCCAACACAACCCTCTTCACAACCCCCGTCCCATTCTCAAGCTCAACCTCGGTCCTAATCTCGCTCGGTCTCCCCATATCAACACCCTGTTTAATCTCAAATGAGGTAGTTACAGAGCTACCGTCAGACGCACTCTCTCCCCCCTCACTCAACACCTTCTTCGCCCAGTAAACCGAGAACGCCGACGCCGCGCTCCCCGTCGCCGGATCCTCCAACATACCCAAATTCGTCACCATTCTCGACCTAATATGCACCGTCCCATCTTCCTTGCGGCCGTTGTTGACGAAATACCATGTTCCCAGCAGACCGCCAGTGAACCAGGGGTGGTCCAGGTTGTCGCGGAGCTTGGTGGCATCGATCGAGCCGGAGACGGTTGACAGGACCTCATTTGATGGGAGCTCTACCATGACGAAAGTGAGTTCCTTGACGATTGAGACGACCGATAATGGTCCAATGGTTTTTTCCGCTACGGAAGCTGGAACCCCGGCCCCGGCGACTTCCTCGGGGGTCAGTTGATGGCTGTGGGCGTGGAAATCATGAGGGACCTCGATGAACGCCATTCCCCGCTCAGCATCAAACTGGTACGGGATCGGACCTGCTTTGGTGATGATCTTTCTACCGATTCCAGGGTCAGAGCTTGATGACTGATTGGTTGAAAGGAAATGGGCAGCTCCTATCGTTGGGTGCCCAGCAAATGGTAACTCGCCATCGGTCATGAAGATATCAATTCTGTGCTCCGCAGCCCCTTGATCTTCTGACTCATGGATGAAGATGGTCTCGGAATAGTTAAATTCCCGGGCGATTTTCTGCTTCTGGGCCTGCGTTAGGGAGTTTCCCGGTAGTATGCGAACGACACCCAGGGGGTTGCCGGCGTAGCGGGAGGTGGTGAAGACATCAAGTGTCACGTATGGGAGACAGGTTGGGGTGGACATGATAAGTGTGTAGTTCACTGTCGATGATGATGGTTTCGGGGATGGAAAAGGAAGGCTTGTTGATGGAGATGTTTAGTTGGGTCCGTGACTCATCACTTTGATACCCCTCTTTTGGGTGAGAGTAATTACTAACAAGCCAGCTTCTCGCAGGAGATTTCTCGTAGGAGGCGATGTGGGCATTTAATTTTGAGCACACCTGGAATGGCTAGAGACTGAGAGTATGATCCGATGCGTTGGACACTTGGTTGGTCCCCTCCAGTGCTCTCCTCCGCCTGCGCGCGTGCGCTTGCTAGTGGTTGTAGTCTACCGTACCATACGGGCAAATCTCCAAAAGACGGTACCTACTGTAACAATAAGAATGATCCACATTCCGCACAGTTAACGACAGACACTCCAACGAATAAGTTGGAAAGTAATAGGCGCGCGAGTCTAAGATATTAACCCACGTTGATCAAAGGGCGATATATCAATGTGCGGAAATAGAGACAATTTAGCTAGCAGAAAATTATTATCTGCCGCGTGAGTCATTTAGATGTGGTGTGAGATGTTTCGGACCCAAGCCGCAGTGCACCCACCATGGCAGTCTCACCGCACATATATCTCAAGCATGGATCCATCCAAGCACTCTTCACAGAAGCTGACCACGTCAACCATAATGGAGAATTCTAACGAGGGAGATACGGTGAACCAAGAATGCCTGCGCAACAAAACACAGCCTGCGCACATCCTCGGTCTCCCCGTGGATATCCTGCTTAGCATTTTTGACCACCTCTGCGACAATAGTGGCATAGGAGACCACATTCGCCTCGATGACGACAAGATCAAAGCCATACAGAGCGCACGTCTTGTCTGTAATCTCTTCAACCGCCTTGCATCGCCGCTCCTATGCCCAATCCTCAAGGTAAAACTAGATCAGACCTCCCTTGACCGCGCATGTGAGATTTCAAAGAAGCCGCTCATAGCAGCTGGGGTCCGCAGCATCGATGTTATGCTCGACTACCGCCCGAAAGAATTGGCAGACGACCTGTCCCGATATAAGAACCAACGAAAAGAGGACCTAGATGAGATGCGCCACGGTTGCGCTTCCTTGACAGAGCTATGGTTTGTACCCGGGTACCTTAGCAATGATGAGATGACCAGATATGACAAGGCGATGGAGGATTACCGAGCTATTACATCTGCGTGGGATGATTATTGTCGCCAGCCGGATGTAGCAGCAATGGATGTCGATACGCTCAAGTACCAGGAGATTCTCCGGAGGGGCCATGAAGAGTATCGGCTAAAGCACGAAGAGCAGTTTAACTTGATCGTGGATGGGTCTTTTGCTGAGAGCTTAGCGTTGGCGATATCTCGGATGCAGCACTGTAGCTCTATTCACTTTGGGGATGAAATAAGCTGCCGCTATTACGAGGATCCATATTCAGACGACCCAACTCTCATTTCAACCAACCCAGAGGAGCTGCCGCGGCTTATGGTGGCCCCGTTAGGCTGGAGGGCAATTGAAGAACTCGAAGGAGGAGCAGGGCTCTTGCCTGCGAAAATTCCCTCTGAGCTACCAATCGCCATTCACAAAGCAGGCGCAATCTTGTCTGTTATAAATCTCAACTGCTTCCCGACCACAAACAACTACTCCATAATTCGCCCCGGCCATGACCCAAACAAACCCATCTGGTCAGGCCTCTGCTCTTCAATCCAGCACCTCACTGGATTTCAATTTAGCGTGAACTATAATCTGATCCGTGACCGCCATATCCTACCGGAGGAACAAGAATCCATCGATGAATATTTCTGCTCTATTCTCTCTGGCCAGAACATCGAAGACGTATATCTCAATTTCAAGACCTTTGAGTTTCACAACGGCGGCGAGGCTCAGGGCATGTATTGCATAGATAACATCCTTGCCACCGCAAATTGGCTGCGCATCAAACGATGCTGTATCTTGTACGTCTCATTACACCAGGGACAGCTAGAAGATTTCTTCCGTAGGCTGGATGTTAGTAGGATGAAGGAGCTCCGCTTGTGCAATGTGGAGTTACTGGATGGGAGCTGGGCAGGGGTGTTAGATATATTGCGCGAGAAGGTGGTGTCAAGGTGCCTGAATGGAAAATGTGAGGTCCAATTTTCAGATCTTATAGGGGGTGGGTATGGGAAGTGGGAGGTGAAGACTTATACGTCTATGGAAAGTTATTTGGAGTTATATAAGGAGAAGAAGTCGATTTTTGCGCGGGCAGAAAATTATGTTAAGGGCGTGGAGTTGCAGAACCCGCTAAGGGGGTGAATAATTCTAGAATCAGTGTAAAGCCAGCGCGTCCTCGCAGTCAAAGACATCATCACAACAGTCATTTTCGGCTTCATTGCAGGTTTAGCCAACGTTTCGGCATTTGGCCGGTGGGTCCGGATCGAACACGGTGAAAACTCGGGCACCATGAAGCGCTGAACCCTCACATCCAAGGCAGACCTGATCACTATTACAGGCTCCGAAAACCATAGTGCATCGAGGCTATAAATTGTACAGAACCAGCAGTAACTCACTCCATGTCAGCCAACTGATTGCATCTAACTTAAGCATTCTGTGGGATTGCGCTTGCGGAGCCTAGAAAATATATGTCATAAATAGATGAATGTGTTTTCTAACCATGTATGACAAGGCGCGGAAAAGAGGAGGTAATATCGAATACATTGTCCGGAGTTTGCCAGATGGGGCTGGGCAGATATTGGCCTGGTATTTTATCATTGGTAGAGACCGTTTGTTTCTGCATTAGACAGGCAGGGGTCGGAGTATTTGTTTGGGGGCGGGCATGGACTATGGGTTAGAGAGGAGTTGAGCTAAGTCGGGGGCAAAACTACCAATAGTCGGTCAGGGGTGTGGTTTACAATGTTGGGTTAGAGACAAGTTGTCATATATGCCGCAACGCGGCAGTTGATACTAGCAAGACATAGGAGAAGGAGAAGGAGGGGGGAAGAATAGAAGAGTGATACGCTGGTTCAAACCACAGTAGTTTCGTCAACACAGTGGCACCAGCTGTAGGCAGATTGTCCCTTGTAAAGGAGAATTAATGAAATTCTATAAAAATCAAGAGAGAATAGACATAGAAGCGATAGTAACACGTATAGTTACAGATCCTTCACCGTCGATTGCACACCATAGTATTCTCTGTCGAAGCTGACACATGCTGCTAGGCTGCAGAGAATGACATGCCGAAAATAAACCAATCGGGGAGGTTGACACGGCGCCCGGATTAGTGTGTATGCTGGGCTATGAGTGGGTTAACCAAGGTTGCTTCTATTACAGTACTGAGAGCTGTTGGTGATTGTACTGTACTGGTCCTAACCCACTGGCCTGTGAACAGTGCACCACCCTAGCTATCCGGCCCCACTAGGTACCCGGCCCCTTTCCTGAGACACTGCCCTGTCACCCCACTCATAAACCCCACCCCAATACATCCAGGCGGGACTATATTCCCTCGGACGAACTAGTTTCCGGAGAGACATGATCATGTTACATTCACAGCTTCTTTGTAGATATAGAATAACGATCGTCGATCCTATTATACTCTCAACCAACCAACAAAAAAAATGGTAGGGAATCCGTTTCAGGCCTAGAAGAGGATATTAACACTTACTCACAATATAGGGCCCCATAACCGGGTTGTTCTTGAATAGGATAACCCATGCGATGGAGGACGACTTCAATATCTGATTTTAAAATCTTACTTATTAAACTCAATTCACTTTTTCTTTAAGTTGGCTCGTTTCTCATTGAGTGGTTTGCCGACATCTTACAAAAACCACGACTATCTTCACTTCTATGCAATGGCTGGGTTCCTTATCCCATCATGGTATAAAGAGGCCGTTCCAACTCTAGATGATCTCTTGATTGCAAGCATTATCTGGGGATTTACGCTGGCGGCTGGACTTTTTGCTGCTGCTAAAGCGGTCCGACAAACTACGACACTGTGGAAACGGTCTCGTCGAATTCAGCCATATGCGGTCATGGTGTGGGCAGAATGGGCTTCCTCCACAGTTATTGGAGTTTTGTCCTGGCTCTTCATCCGAGGGATCGTCCGAGCAAGGTATGCAAGATGAGGTGGTTTTACCAGAGTGAACATGTTATTGACTTGTACTGCCGAATAGCTTTTGGGTTTATTTTGCGTTTTGTGAGGATACCAGATCACTCTACCCCTTGGTGCCCTGTTAACTGGGACTCTAGTGTGCCTCTGGGTAATTCAGATCCAGTGTATATGCGGAATCATTGTCAATAGAATCGCCCTTTTGATGGTCGACCGACGCATGGCTGCAAAGATTAAATGGTCTGTGGCTATTGTTCTGGGTCTAATCAATATCAGCGTGTTCTGCATCTGGATTCCAGCGCGACTACAGATTTCCACCAAAATTATCTACATCAACGAGATCTGGGACAGGATCGAAAAAGTCCTTTTTCTATTCGTCGATGCGGCCCTTAACTTTTATTTCATATATCTGGTTCGAACCAAATTGATCTCCTGCGGCCTTACTAAGTATATGCCGCTGTTTAAGTTCAACATGTTTATGGTTGGCGTGTCGATGAGCTTGGATGTAAGTGTAGCTCTGTATCAACACGTTGCAACGCTAATGCACCCAGATTATCCTCATTGGTAGCATGTCGATTCCCAACGGTATTATGTACGTTGCACAAGAAACCACGCGCCCATTTATGTATGTGCTAACTCCCACCTAGCTACGTCCAATTCCACCCGCTGGTCTATATGCTCAAACTTCATATCGAGATGAACATCGCCGACCTTATTGTCAAGGTCGTACGGGCATCAAACGACCACCCTTCTTATGCGGACGGTACAGAATTACGCTCGAGGCACAAAAGGGAGGAAGCCGCAAAAGAACAAGCAAAAAGTAACAACCGGCAACCAATGGACTCTTTTGCTATCAATAAAAATTATATCGAAACATCGCCAGAAGGGGCCCAGAAGCGGTATTCAGGACATGGAATCGCAAAGATGGTCCAGACCAAGGTGACGTCAAGGCGGCGCGACGAGGAAAATGATGAAGACAAAAGTTCGCAGTCGTCGACTCGCAAATTGAAGAATGATCATCGAGATCAGTTTTGAGCCGGTACTTGAAACTGTTGGGCGACTCTGCTATCTGTTCTGCCCGTTCCTTTCTGAATTATCCTACCGTCTTGTATGCATTACTATCTGAACAACAATCAACATATATATATCTAATAAACTGTGTTTATAGAAGGCGTGTATTCCATAGACCTATATCCCTACTCTAAACGCGACCTTTAGTCAAACCCCTTTTAACGATCACATATAAAGCGACATACCTGTTAGTAACGGAGTACTGAAAATCCTGTAAATTACCGTTTATAACGATGCTGAAGTGATGCATCGTTGTAACCGGTTTTTAACAGTGCCTCGGCTTTCATTGACCCCTATGTTGAGATGTCAAAATAAAGCAAGGTGGCAGTTATGATCGAGCAAGATTAGCCACTAAGGACTCTAGCAGATATTGTGGCGTAGGCTAGTAACTTGTCGATAGTGGAGATGACCCCGGACACATTCCGAATATAGAGTGGGTCACTAGGAGTGTTCACCGCAGTTCGTACATAATTCCGAACAAAATACAGGGGGCCCTAGGCTTCGCATACGCATAACGTATTAGAAAGAGATGACTGATTGATGTAGATGCCAAGCTTGCACCTCCTGCATGCTATTTCTATTCAGTACTACGTTGCAGGGACATGTGCGCTTTTGGTTCAGGGATGAGAATGATGTTTGACTCGCAACTCTAGCTTGCCCCACGTATAAGAGATTGATATAGAATAAATACTGATCTCGCTGCCTTGCTCTATGGAGATTCTACGGAGGGAGCACTTCCGGAGTAGTCATTCTTATCTAGGTATACTTATATATATATAGATGTAATTGAGCTTAGTCTTAATAATGCGGAGGGAAAACGTGAAGAATAGACATCTTCATTCACTAAGGAAGAGAAGTCATTGAATATTTTAGAATTATGCAAACCCAACCGTAACTTACATCCAACAAACTTCAGGAACTAGTGAAACTACCAGTTAGTGCTACAAAGTACATCCCGTTTCATTCGACAGGAAATCCAAGGGTCCCTCGGTCTGTGAGCGAGAGATCGCCATACTCAGCCGTGCCCCAGTGGATAGAAATCACATCGGACCCACGCAAGCTGTTTTGAACCCTGGCGCCCAACTGCAGCATTTGTTACCGCCCGTTTCCATAATTGGAATGTGAGGGGAATAACAGCAATGTCTTGGCTTGTGTTATGGCAATGGGGTAACTCCGCACGGCGCGGGGTACAACCGCGGCACTCTCGAGAACTATAAAGTTAGGGGCCTAATCTCGACTGAATGTAGAGAAACCTGATTTTATAGCTCGAACATCGTATCTTGTATTGACATCTGTCGCTCCAACTAGATTCACAATGGGTTTGCACACCAAGCTAGCAGAGGGTGTTGATGAGGTTGATGTGATCATTGCCGGAGGTGAGAAAATATCTACCCCTTTCCCGTCGTCCGGTTTGTGCGAGGCTCATCACAAATTCTAGGTGGAACGGCTAGTTGTATTATTGCCGCAAGACTGGCTGAAGCAGATCCGAACCTCTCCATCCTAGTCATTGAGGGCGGTGCCAACAATTACAATGTGGCAAGCGTTATCTACCCGGCCTTGTTTCTACAAAATCTCGCGCCCAATAGCACGACGGCCATATTCTACAAGGGAAATAAGGCAAAGCAACTGGCGGATCGGGAGCCCATCGTTCCTTCCGGAGGTATCCTCGGCGGGGGATCATCTATCAACTTTATGATGTACGCTCGAGCTCAGCGCTCCGACTTTGACTCGTGGAAAACCCCAGGGTGGTCAGCAGACGAAATCTTGCCATTCATGAAAAAGGTCTGGATCTTTGAGTCAATGCAGTTCATTTAACTTGACGAGCACTCGCTAACAACCTAGTAGCTGGAGACGTATCACGGTCCTGGCGAAAAAGAGCACCATGGATTTGATGGCCCAATCCACGTTTCTAATAGCACCTACCGCGCTTCGCGGCCGGAAAGTGATTTTATTGATGCTGCAAAAAAGGTTGGATACCCTGAGATAAAGGACCTGCAGAACCTCGATGCCAACAATGGTGTCGAGCGGTGGTTGCGTTACATCTCGCCAGACGGCAAACGTCAAGACACCGCTCATACGTACCTTCACCCTAAGCTTCAGGATAGCAACGCCTACCCCAACCTTCACGTGCTTGTGGAGGCCAAAGTTGTACGGGCCGTGATTGACGACTCAGGTCGAGCTGTGGGGGTTGAATACACACCTAACCCAGACTTCCAGGCGGCCGGCATAAGCCTCACCAAACACCCAAAGCGCACTGTGAAGGCCCGAAAGCTGGTCGTTATCTCGTGTGGAGCTTGTGGGACTCCGGCTGTGTTGGAGCGGTCTGGTGTGGGTAACGCAAAGGTTCTAGAACGCGCAGGTGTCCCTGTTGTTGTAGATCTCCCTGGCGTAGGTAACGACTACCAAGACCATCATTTGGTACTGTATCCATACAGGACGAATCTTGAGACTGATGAGACTATTGATGGGATACTTAGCGGTCGGGCAGATGCAGCAGAGCTCATTGCAAAGAACGATAAGATTATAGGCTGGAATTCAGTTGACATTTCGTCCAAGGTCCGGCCCACCGATGATGAGGTTTCAGCTCTGGGTCCTGAGTTTCAGGCTGTCTGGGACCGAGATTTCAAGAATGCTCCAAACAAGCCACTCATGCTTATGGGTCTAGTCTCATGGTAAGGGTTCAAGTTTGACAATATCCAGATACTAGATATGCTAACCAGTAGAAGTTTTCTTGGTGACCCAAGCTCAGTTCCGGCTGGACAATATGTCACTCTCGGAAACTACACAGCCTATCCTTATTCTAGAGGCCATATGCACATTACTGGGTCCGACCATAGTGATCGACTTGATTTCGATGTCGGTTTCTTTACCGACCCACACGATATCGACCTGAAGAAACAGATTTGGGCGTATAAGAAGCAACGTGAGATCATGCGTCGCACTAAGATGTATAGGGGCGAACTGGCCCTCGGTCACCCACGATTCCCAGCTGGGTCCGATGCCGCTTGTGTGGAGACAACCGGTCCCCTTGATGATGTGTGCGACCTGAAATACTCAGCTGAGGATGACAAAGCAATTGAGGGATGGCTGCGTGAGAACGTTAATACTACCTGGCACTCACTGGGAACTGCCAAGATGGCTCCGCTGGAGGAAATGGGTGTTGTCAAACCTAACCTCGACGTCCATGGCGTTAAGGGGTTGAAGGTTGCTGACATGAGTATTGCGCCCGAGAATGTTGGGGCGAACACCAACAACACCGCTTTAGTTATTGGTGAGAAGGCTGCAGATATAATCATGCAGGAGTTGGGTCTTAATTAACGCTAAGCAATACCAAACAGCAGATTTAGGATATGAATTATATACTTGAACCAGGGCATTTGCAGCGATCATAGAATCACTAAGAAACGTAACTTGTGAACTGGTATCTTTAGCTGTATATCAGAACTATTTACTACACATCCATACCTTATGCAAGGATTTATTATATTCTTAGACACCAAATTATAATGTTTTCTTGCTGCAAAAGTGTATAGATAGAGTTATTGCTATAATATAACAGCGCTCTATATAAAACCTTTGTTGAATCCGCTACTATTGCTTGTGCTGTTGCATATAAGCTCCATTTCTTAAGATTTTCAGCTGTGAAAGGGATATGACAGTTGTTAGGGAGGAAGGGTATACTGGTGAGGTTCCTCCTTGGCCCGGCTCCTCTAACTCAATAACTAGATGCAGCAACAAAAAAGGAACGATATCACGATCGCGAACACACAGTAAGAATGGAATAGGGGTTATGAAGGTGGTGAAAATCTTGTCCCTAAGGGAAGTATCTATCTGTGTTAGCGATAGATTCTAAATATCTTACCTATGAGGCCCGTAAAGGGCCCCCAGGTTAAACGTGATACAGTCCCATGCCCTACAACGGCATTTACATCGAAGAGTAGGTATAGCATAGAGGGCCGGCCTGGGTATCCATATAGTCCTTAACAATTGGTTCAGTATCGCCAAGCTCTAATATGGGCATAGCATCGGTGATTGAGGCTGGAATGGTTTTGTTGGAGTCTTGGAAGCCAGCGTAATCAGCCAGGCGGGTAGCGTTACGGCCCTGCCACTGTAGTGGGGGTTAGCAATTGCACCCTTCGCTAGCTAAGAGCAAAGAGAGTAGTAGGCATACCTTCGCCCAGGCACGGTCAACATTGGCATGGTGCAGGAAAAAGAGGGGCTCATTGGGCGAGGTAGCGGGGCCCATATCACCGAAGATCACTGAATGGACTGCAGGTTTGTTAGTATATTCCAGCTAAGGCAAGATATGGAAAGACAAACTCTGTGCGTGCGGCAATCCCTCGAGCATGTTAACCATCTCGGGAAACTTTTCGAAAGCGTAGATGGTGTTCATGACTGCAGAGTTGTACGCCCCTACTTGCATCTCGCCAATAATAATATCGCCGTTTTCATCGTTGCCCTCACCACCGTTGAACTCGCGCGTGAAGCAGTGGAGACGGTTGCCCGGGTCATTCATGTTAGGCCATCCCATAGCCAGCGTTAGGTTCGTATTAGCAAAGGGGCCGTCGACTACGCAACGCTGGAAGCCCGGCTCATAGCTGCCAGTGCGCTTGCCATCGCCACCAAAGCCGGTGACAGGGTCAAAGAGAGGAGAGTTGGGCATGTCCTTGGCATCAGCATCGATGCTCCAGTCCCAGTACGGCTGGGTACCGGTGAAACCGCATTCGGTACGCAGCAGGTCTTCATGCAGCTGCACATACCAGCGGTGCCACGGGAGGAAGTTGGCCACGAAGTGAATTTGCGTATTAAGGGCAAAGTGGGAATAGACCAAGTCGTCCATACGCGTGGTGACGGCGTCGATGTCGGCGTACTTCGCCTTGGGCAACCCGCGCAGGCACACAGCGGCACGGAGGTACTCGGCCTTTTCGGCGTTTGCAAGCTCGCGCCATTCCTTGCGGATGGCCGGGTTGGTACAGGCGCCATCGGCACGGGTTATGACGCTCGCAGCAGCCTCTACTGCGAGGGCAAAGATAGTAAGGAGCGAGCGGGAAAGCATTGTTGTGAGAAGTGAGTACTGATTAGCCGACGAGAATGGGCTGGTTTATAGAGAAGGGCCGCTCGGGCGAAAAGGTGGGTGAAGATGAGAGAGAGGGCAATGAAGCAACTGTGCGAGAGCTGATGGTCAACAGTGATAGTGAGGACTGAACTGTACATCATAGCAATGCCTGACTCTTTATAGATGTCGTCCTACACGATGCCTTACTTCTAGAATGGGCCACAAGACCTCCCTCCGGAATTACGTTAGCTACTCACGGGGTACATCGAAGCGGCTCTCATTCACTGGCGTCGGTACAATAGACAATAAAGCTAGTAGCCGTTGCGGTAGTCTATTGTCGTCGCCCATGTGGTCGACTCTAGAAGCTATACGTGGGCCCGTTTTGCTCGTGTTCAAGTCGCAGAACGGGGCGGCAGACAGGGAGCAAAGCTAGATAAGACGATATATAGGGGCTATACGACAAGCTAGCGACTCTCCTCGTACGTTCTTGTGTCGTTGGCTTCAGAAGCGACGCCAAGATGTAATTATATCTTCTTGGCGGCCAACCTTCTAGCCGCTCCACTCCGCCATGGAAAGAAAGTCCAATGCATGAATCTGCGCCACAGCCTTATTGCAGATCGTATTTCATTGCTGTAAATACGAAGATTTAACCAATACTAATGGCGTTACGCGCAAATGCTATCTAACTGCTTTCGTTCTCGAAATCCTATTTTCGTCCGTTTTTTCTCTTCGATCATCAATGCAGTAGATCTTTTCCGTAGTTTGGAGTCTTGGTAGTAATTTACTGACTATCGATGAAATACGAAGGCATTAGGGGTCAATTACGAATCAGCTGGCATGGCCGTGAGGCTATAGTGGGTCGCATGGAACCTCAAGGGGTCTTAATTATCTAAATATCTCAACGTTCTACGTAGCTTTTATAGGTGATTCCTGGGGAGTAGCCGAAACTCTGAGTATGGTTACCCAAACGGCAGTTACCCAAACGGCAGTTGGTCACCAAACCAACTTATGGCCAAAGCAGGCCAATGGGGATCCCCTTGGGAAACGTTCCCAAAACAGGGTTAATCCCTTGGCAAATCCCAGGATTTCCCCGGAATCTCCAACACAAGCGTGGCGGAGAGGGTTGAGGTTGACACGGTGATGGAAAGAGTGTTAGTTTTTGGGTATGGCGGGGATGGTATTAGATAAGGTAGGCCTTGTCTAGGACTTGTTTGAAATCCTTATGCGGGAGTACGATGGCCAAAACCTACTGTGGGATTAGTTTGGGATTTCTCGCCAAGCCAGGCTAAAACCCCGGAATCTCAGTCTTTCCTCCGAATCCCCAACAGGACTCAAGGTGGAATTCATCCGATACTCGATACCAAATGCCCGATGCCCGCTGCAGAGGGTCATTGAACATAAAAAGTCGGTGTTAAGTCGGGCGATGTCAATGGGATCAAAAGTATAACTTCACTAGTGCCAGTTGCGCACCAATCAAGATCAAGCAACAATTAAGCATGAGGGGAAGTTCTAGATGGAGATCTTCCGTCGAGTGTTGAGATTGGGATATATAAAGTTGAAGCAGGAAAGCAACGTCTAAGTTATTCTATTCTATTTTACTATGTAACATATCAGTCATCTACTGAAAAATGCACAACATGACGAATGATCTAAAACTCCTTTTCTCCTTCCTCCTATTTGTTCTTGTAGTGAGCGCTACACCAAGAGGTTCCAGGCTTCCATTCAAGCTCCCTTTCCATACAGATGGCAGTCCGCATATCCGGTCTGCGCACGGCGACGAAGTCCAGCTAATTGGAACAAACTGGCCGGGACACCAAGAGGCCATGATTCCAGAAGGTCTTCAATATTCGTCCATTAAAGACATCGTCAGCAAGATCCGAGGCTTGGATCTCAATGTCGTTCGCCTAACATTTGCTACAGAGATGGTAGACGACATTTTTGATAACGGAGGAGATGTCACGTTGAAAGATACACTAAACAATGCTCTGGGAACCACAAACGGGACTATTATCCTGAGACAGATTTTGAAGAAGAATCCCCAGTTCTCTGCGAAGACGAAACGACTTGACGTCTTTGATGCAGTTGCAAAGGAATTAGCCAGCCAGGGGATTTATGTCCACCTTGACAACCACGTGTCCAAGGCGATTTGGTGCTGCGGCGGCTCTGATGGAAATGCTTGGTTTGGCGACACACATTTCGATGCATCAAAATGGATTCGTGGATGGAAATACATAGCAAGACACGTAAGTTAACTTGACCTCTAACCCCCCTTTTTAAACGTACTATTGTACAGCATAACTCGTGGTAGTGTCTAACAAAATTTACCAGGGAGCCAAGCACTGGCCATCATTGTCATCAGTCAGCTTTCGCAATGAGCTACGCAAGCCAGACGCTGATATTGGCGAACCATACGACTGGTATACTTGGTATACGTACATGACTGAAGTAGCAGCTGCCGTCCATTCCGTCGCTCCAAATGTCCTTCTGGTATTCTCTGGTCTAGACTACGACACTAAAATCAGTCCCATAATCAAGGGATTGCCTCTGAATGGAACATCCGGGACTTCCAGTGCCGGTAAGAGCGTTGTTTTCCAGCCCTCCGACCTCCCCTACGCCAATCGGATCGTATTGGAACTGCATAAATACGACTTCGAAAACACCCAAGCTGCATGTGATGATTTTGGCAACTCTCTGTATAACGCTGGCTACAGCTCCTTGAACACCACCGACCCCACTACAAACTACAGTTTCCCTGTGCTGCTTACTGAATGGGGCTTCGCCCAAAATGGAACATACTGGCGGGACACTACGTACAACAAGTGTCTGATTGCGTTCATGGAGAAGTGGAAGCCGTCGGGTTGGATGCAGTGGGAGTTAGCGGGCAGCTTTTACGTGCAGACAAGGGCGACCACTGTGCAGGATGCCGATGAGACGTGGGGCTTGTTGACGCATGATTGGAGTGCGATTCGGAGTCAGATTACTGTTGATGAGAGCCTAAGCAAGATGGTTGACGCGACTTTGCGTTGAGGGGGTTTGGGATGTGGACTGATAATATGGGCGTATATTTACTGAATTAAGCCACTTTAGCAGTTACCTTTAGTTAGGCCTCTACTCTCAAAACGTTGGCTGCCACAAACCTAAGATAACTGCTTACCTTATATTTATTACCGACATTTCGATCTTTTGAAGCGAAGGCTTATACTCGACGCATTAACGCGACTATATGGAGCGAGAAGGGTTGACTTGCGAGAATTCAGTAAAAAGCTGTGTGAGACATGATTGCACAGACTACAGTAACTAGCCTACCTCAGGTCTATCCATGTCTATCACTGAAAAGGGTTAAAACCGACTGCAAGATGGTGTGGGAGTGAGGGGTAAACGTGCGGGGTAAACGTGCGGGCATCGGCAGAATGGTCGGAACGACTTGGCCGCTGCATCACTATGGCCACCACTTACAAAACCCCTCCTCTCACACCAGAGGAGCCATAAATCCGAATACAGAGAGAGAAGTAATACCTCATCCGCATCTGCACCTACCCCCAACCCCACTCCCCCTCCATTGCCTTCATCAGAATCCACACAGTCGCCTCCACTTCACGGACACTATAAAACGGCCCCTTCAACGACACATACCAAACCAATGAGCCTGCGAGTGCCGTCGGAAAATTCCAGGATTTTGTGGAATTTCTCAAAAGGGTTAGTGGTGGTACAAGCGTGGCCGAGGGGTTGAGGACGACACGGTGATGGAAAGGGGGTTGGGGGTTGCTTTTCTGTTGTTTGGGTTATTCTGTCGTTTGGGGGTTCTCACCAGTAGGTCAGTTTTGTCACCGTGGATTTTTTACTGTTGTTGTGGGTTTGCTGTCGATTATTTTCTCAGACTTTGCTCGAATATGCATGATCCATCAGTGGCCTATGCGAGGTTAACAAGACACCAACCTCTACCGCTTGTGGCGCTCGTAATCGAATTGCGCGATGGGTACTTCGTTGCACTGTATTGAAAGAAAACGATCCCATACTTGACCTGAGTAGATATGGGAGGACGTGGCTGTAACTGCAGAATGATAGTCTCATAATCGCATGTAAATGTAGAATACATGGTATATATTAACCTATATAAAAACGACAGTGGAAGATAGACTCCTAACAAAACTCGCTCGCTGAACCAAACCCAACCTCACGTCTCACTCACACTCACACTCAAACCCTTTTTCTCTTCTGGCGGCGTATCAGACCCACTACTCTTCTCATCCTCCACCATCGTAGCCCCGTGCGCATGATGCTTACTCGGGTGCTGTTTCCCAGTCGCATCCAGATAGAGCGCCTTGAACGTATGCGCCATACTGTGCCTCCCCTCCCAGAGCGGATACACCCCCACGCAGAACAGCGAGCAGAAGATCCAGATGATTCCCACAACCACCCAGCCGGTGAAGAACGGCTTGCTGAAGACGTAGGAGGAGCCGTACATGGGGAAGGGGAAGAGGACGAGGAAGCCAAGCGTCATGGAGATTGTGGCAATCTTCGCGACCTTGGAGGCGCGGAGAAGCACCCGTTGTTCTTCGGCGAGCTGCTCCTCGGTGATGATGGCTTCTCCAGGGACGAGTTCGAGATCCACGCCAGACGCCTCAGCGATCTCATGGTCGTCGCTTCGGCGAATCTCGCCCATAGACACCCAGTCGTAGTTGTCTGCGCCGAGGCCAAAGGTGAGGAGTGGGATGAAGATGGCTGGGGAGAGGAGAGCGACAACGTTCCCGGCTAGCATGGGGTAGTTGGAGCCAAGAGTCTCGACGGTGAGTTCGCCGAACATCTTTTTGCAGGTGACGAGCCAGGCAATCAAAGCGCAGGCCAGGCCTAGAGGGGGGGAGAGCGTGGCGGCCCATTTGTTCTGCTTGTTCCAGAGGAGAGTAAGGGTGGCTGGGAGGACAGCAGCGGAGATGATCACACCCATCATGAGGTAGAGGAAGCCCATCGATATGCCGGCGTAGTAAAGACCTGTCGAAAATGCAGCCATGACAATGCCAAAGCAGGCAACCATGACGTGGGACATGTAGATGAGACTGCGGCTGGAAGCACCGGGACTGATATAGGTCTGGTAAATGTCGTAGGTGAAGATAGTCGAGACTGCAATGAGCTCGGCGGAGGTGGCGGATGTGACGGCCATGAAGATGAGAAGCAGAGCAGACACTGCTCCGCCACTGCCCAAGAGGGCCACAGCGGCGTATGGGAGCACGAGACCGGCGGAGACATCAGCTGCCGACATGCGCTCGGGGAAGGTTGGGAAGACAGAATGGGACTCGAGTGCGAGTGCCGAGAGACCCATTGTCGTAGCGCAAAGCCATGGAATCGCAAACCAAGACAATCCACCCATGATATATCCAGGTAAGGCAGAGACCGGGGAAGCTGCAATGCCACGGTTGTAGTACACGTTATCCAAAAACACGGTTCCAAAGTTTCCGATGATGTTGATAACAAAGAAGATGGCGCCTTCTTTGGACCTCATGGTGAGGTAGCTGCCTCCTGCGTTCCCCTCGACTGGGTGGCGCTCGGTGGCCGCAACAAGGGCGTCAAAAACTGCTCCTGGAGATCCGATGATGTGGTTGGTGGCATACGCAGTAAATGCGAAAATTATGATAATAATTAGAAGCATGACGGTATGAACGTAGTCTGTTAAGAACGTGGCTTTCATGCCGCCAAACATGGTGTAGACGATGACTCCAAGTGGGAGCAAGAAGCACGCGGCCGGGGTCGAAATACCGGTTAGGGCTGTGAATGCTGAGGATCCACCGGTCAAGAGCATGGCTGTGACCAAGATGTTTGTGAAGAGGCCGAAGGTAACGAAGACCAAATGCGTGGTCATTCCGTAGCGCGCCTTGATAACTTCCAGGAAAGTCTGTTCGGGAGAGTCAGTACGATGACATGTAGCAGAACGACGAAGTACTCACATGAGCATTAGGAGCTCGGCGTTTTAACTCAATGGCAAGAGTAGCGAACAGAATAATCTGCACTGTTGCGCCAGAGGCATACCAGAATGGTCCAGAGACTCCGTACTTATATGCCATGGCAGAGCTCTGGAGTAATGTCGCGGCCCAGGTCCAACTCGATACAACCGCAGAGGCTACCAATCCCGACTTTACTGTTCTTCCAGCCGTGCTGAACATTTCGGAAGTTTGAACTTCATGGTTGTAGCGCTTGAGGATCCAAGTGACGAGCACCATCCCAAGGGCGAACAGGGAGCCGAGACCTGGAAATCACTGGTATTAGAGTGTGAAGTAGGTAGAGAGCCATGATAAAGCCTTACCAAGAATAATCCCATAGCCCCATGCTTGCCCCAATGGGTGGGGGATTGATATGTGGTTCGCATCCATCTGGAGCTTCAAGTGAGAGTTGGAAGACAGCGAGATGTAATAGCTTCAGGGGTGTCAAGCAAGAGAGAATAAAAAAAAAGTCTTGCACACCAGCTGGGCTGAGACATCTATATATGAACGAAAAACCCACATTCTGTCAAAATGCAACTGTCCAATGAGGCTTGTGACAGTCATAGCTACTGAGAGCTTCTTCGAAGATAAGATCTATCTAGCGCACCCCAGAAAGAAAGAAGATAGTCAAGCCACACACATGGTCTAGCCATGAGCCAATGGGGCCGGCATCGGCCACGATATTAGCAAGGATGGATGGCATGGCTGATAGGAATAAGGAATTGAAACTCGGGGGTTGCTACAACTGCGCGTCTCTCCGCCTGAGAGATGAGGTAAGGTACAACATGAAAGAGCACTGAGAAGCATATATCGGGTGGTACCGTATTGCCGTCTTACTATGCCGGCCAACTCCGGGATAAGCCACAGCGCCGCAATGATATTTGTGACAGCTGGCATTGGTAGGAATCTATATGTTGATGACACGCGAAAATTGACGTGGGTATGATGGAGGCGTTGATACATGATAAGGAGTCCAGAGATAGTTAACATTTTGCTGGGGTGCTGCTTACGTATGCAGGAAAGTGCAAGATAAGAAACGCCCCTTGACCCCCCACATAGCCAACCCATGGTTAAGATAAGGGTCGGAAGCTAGAAAACAAGAGCTCTTATCAACACATTGCCGAACGGCAAGTGGAGAGATGTCAGAGTTCGGGAATCTTGATTGAAGCTCTGGGGTCGGGGAAGCACGGGAGATTGTTGTATATTTTGTAGCTGCAGGATGGGGTACATATATTGGTTTCACCCCCATACTGTATGAGCCGTGCGCATGGAGACCATGAGGATAGCGATGAACCGCGGTAGGAATAAGAAAGTCAGTTATTATTATAGTACACCGCGTGGAACACACGGGATAAAGCTACTAAGGTACAGCGTGCTCCTCACTCAAATCATGAGCCTCGGCGACGACGACAGTGGTATTGTCTTGTCCCCTCAAAACCAATGGCCTTCATAGCCCTATGGCATCCCAACCTAAACGCCTTACTTGAATTGAACCTCCTCCCCACAAATGCATATATTGGCCACCAAGTGCCATGAACGCATGTCTCGGTCAACAAGTGCCCGTTTATCCGTACGTCATGTTTGTCTTTGCACCGGGCTGTTGTTGATCTTGTGGGGGACCCCATCCAGGCTGCTGATTTTGTCCCTGTCCAGGGTGGCCCTGAGGCTGCATCTCGTTACCCGCACCTCGGTGTTGTTGTTGGACGTCTTGTCGGTTACTGTTATGGCCAAACGTCAGCTAATATTCCCACATACCCAACTCATCGAGCAGACTCAGGGGGGCGTACTCTAGGGGTTGCGCAAAGCCGCAGATTCGGCAGACAACATCTTTGTAGGCGTGCGTGGAGAGCGGGAGAATGGGCACGAAGCAGAATGTGAACCAGTTCCACCGCTTCATTACTTGCGCCGAGTGGTTTCCCTATTGTAGTCGCACCGGTTAGCGACGCTCCGTACTGTATAATGGGATCGCCCTGCTAGAATATCTAGGGCCTCGACTCAAGGGACTCGGGTTTGAACTTACACAGTTGTGGCATTGCGTAGTAACGCCCTCGTAGCCTTTTAATTCTGAGGAGAACTCATGTTCACCACAAGTGAAGACGATACCTGGGGGGCGTTAGCATTCTTCATGTCTTTCGGCCCCGAGTAGATCTACTCACACATTGTGAGGTTTCGGTAGTTGTAATTGTATTGTATTCAAAATTTCCGACGGCGCAGAGAGATGTTGTGGTTATAGTAGTTCAGCAAAGCTCTCACTTGGCATTATACAAGTTTCACCTGGATGTGCTGCGCCAGACGTGCACACGTCAACAGCGGCACACGTGACGTCACAGCCTATTGTGGCGCCTATTAGCGTCATTTTACCCGCAGCCGAGGCAAAGCGGGGCACGCGGCCGCAGAGTCACAAAATATATTTTGCAAGAGCTCGCGAAGCTCTTTCTCTTTTCTTTCCTCTTCAGCGTCGTCCCCCTCAACGTTGCGTTTCTATGCTACAAACAGATACCTGCGCAAGCTCCGTGTCACAGATCTTCGGATCAAATCTTATTTGCATATGAGAAATTCGGAGTAATCTTCAAAACACCTCACTCCCTTCTCCGGAAGGTGCATAGGTCTGCCGGTAACGGCCTGGCGTGTTTCACGTCTGCAATTGGCATCAGAAAAGCAGGGCGGGCCCGCGTCTTGTATATCTTGAGAGAGAGAAGAAGGCGTGTGGTTCGTTCCTATGGGAGGGCTATTGCGAAGATCGTGTATGTCAGATGAACCGCCGTGTCCCTTCCTGATGCCTGACCCGAAAGGGGAGGGGAGATGGCGGGGTTCGGTGACTATAGAGGCATGACACTTAAGTACAATACGCAACGTGCTGACTCTATGGCGGCTTGCTGCTATAGAGTTGGTACAATTCGATTCTGATTACTCTGTTGGGGACGACGCTCCACACTTTTTTTCAGGTATGTGGGATTTGTATTCACCCAGGAATAGAATACTACTAATATTTCTTGTGATTTTGAATTCAGTATAACCCCGCAATCGAGGTGGCAGTACCAACACGCGCCCTAGCAACGCACCTCAGAACTGATCATCTGCTTGTGGTCCAAATTCAACACCCCCACCACCGAACCCATCTTCTTGCTCGTCATATTCTTGAGGTTTCTGAGGATCGACGAGCGCCTTCAGCTGGCCTAGTTCCTTCACCAGCTCAGAGCAATACTGCCTCGAGCGGTATACCTTGCCCAGAAGACTCCGAATACCTTCGCCAGAAGTCTTGATCTTGTCCTGAAGGAGCTTTGCCGAGTCGACACTCGTTTCATCCTTTCTCGATTTTGGGATTGGAATGACGGCAGTGGCTGCCTTTTGCAAACACATATCCAGCTTCGTCGCCTGGATCCGAAACTTCTGACACGGTTTTCGCAGTTGATCCTCCCATTCGTTGACCTCTTCTTCACTCTTGATGGAGTCTCGGCGAGACGATGGAACTCCGATCCGGCGAGACCACAGCTCCCTCAAGATGACATCTCCCGCGTACTTCTTGATGGACGTGACCTCATTATCAAACTCCTGTTGGAAGTTCTGATAGAATTGTTCAGCTTGCTCCAGTTGCTGGAACAACTTGGCGCATGCACTGTCAAAGTTGCCGGTGTGGTCATCGTGCGTTTTCTCTCGCTCGACATTGGAATCACGTCTTGGCCGGGGGCGATGTTCATGGCGTGGACCAGGAGGCGGCTCAGGATCGTAAATTTCGTCCCACCCGTAAAACGGATACCCCGGGGGAGGCGGGTACTCTGAGGGGTTCGGGAACCTTGGATATCCCATGTTCATGGACGTCCGCCTATGATCAGGCGGTCTCCTTGGTTCTCGGATTGTTAGATCGGAGAAGAAACTCATTTCTCTATCTCGCCCCCTCGTAGCTGTCACCGCACGGCGGTCGGGAGGCATAGCACCTCTCCACATCATGGGGGGTAAGAAGGTATGCCGGCTCATGTGGCTTCGTCTTCGTTGAGGGGGACTCTGCGGGATCCAACGAGATGAAGACATGGTTGTGGCGACGCCAAACTTGTGGGCATGTTTCTATCTGGCGCTGCATTTATACATGTATTCCTGGAAGCAGACAGACGGTGAGTTTGCTATGCAGGCACCCTGATTCTAGAGCAAGCCACCCACTTTTTCACAGTCTTTATTTTCAATAAATAGTTCTCTTCTGTTCTACTTCGCTCATTTTATTTATCTACACACTTGTTCTATATTTCCCCCGTAATTTATTAGGAATGGAATATATTCGACCTTATATATCACAGATACTCAATATATTAAATAAAATAAAATAATAAAACAACTTATATTCCTCAATTTTATCCATCCATCTGTATCAACCCGTCCAACTCACTAAAGTCCCTACGAAATAAACCAATATAATCCCAACCCGTGGTGCATTTACTCTCCCCATACCCCAACCGCATCTCGTGCATCGGGCCGCAAAGCTTCCACGTCACGCCTGCCAACACCATCATAGGGGTCCACTCCCGTTACTAAGCCACCAGATAGACCTCTAGCACAACTCACTTTCCCTCCACTTCTAGTTCTACAACTACATTTATCAAAACCTCATAAAATAGCTATGTTCGGTTTAAACCCCTCATTTCCACCGAGTTCCCTCGTCCCGCTCGTTGAAGAGGTCGCCGAGCTCCTCCGGGGACGACGTGAAACTGTTTCTGTGGCTGAGACGGTGCGTATACCATTTATATTATGATATCTCCCTCCCCTGATTACTCCGCGACTTATTCTTTTTGATTCCGAGCTCCCCGGGCTTAATCCGATGCCTCGGTAGCCACCCGATGCATCCGAGAAAGTTATGTGGTCTCTTCCCGTGACGCATCATTCCCCTAGCGAGGTTACGAGCTGAGATTAGTATGCAAATGTGCTGATACGTGGTGTGTAGGCTGCCGGAGGGATTATATCGGCTGCATTGTTGAGCACGCCGGGTGCAAGCAGATTTTATCAGGGCGGGTTGACGGTATGTGTGTTCCTTGCTGCGGGTGGTTTCAGATGGATGGACAGAGAGATTGTGGGCAGTATGGAAAATGAAAGCTGATGTCGGAGAAGTTGTATACCCTCCCTTCACGGGTGCAGTTTGGTGAGTCATACAGCCTGTCCTCTCAGGAATGCCCCATATATGCACCATATCCACCCAGCACAGCAAAACTAACACCCACCCCAGCCGGCTGGACAGAAGAGGACACAAAATCCTACTCAGGCCCAACCCTTGGCGTCGTCTCCAAGCTCGCAGAGAATGTTCGTCCGAAACTAGACAGCACATACACGATCTGCGAGTCCGGCACTGCGGGTCCAACTGGAGGCACGACTAGGAACCGAACTCCGTAAGTTGCCTGTCTCTCCACTCTGCCTGTATCATGTCTGTTGTAAAGCGAGAGACTATCAGGGCGGGGAGCCATCTGCATAAGAGGGAAAGGAAACGAGACTGATAGACAACAGCGGATACGTAGCCCTCGCCGTCGCAACTCCTGAAGGCACGTTCACTCGGGAAGTAGACACCGGGTCCGCGGATCGGGCGGAGAATATGGTGAATTTCGCAGTGGAGGCGTTGAAGTTGCTGATTGATGTTATTAAAGGGGAGTGGGATGTGAAGGCGTCTGGGAGGGAAGGCCAGGCTGTGAATTGGAATCTGTAGGAAAGGTCGTAGCTTGATGTAAAAGTTCAGGCAAGGGAGCTTCAAATAAAGGGGTAGGAGGTGGAAGAGGATACAGAGATATGAAGGTAGAATTTGCTCTGTATAGAATGATTATGCCTAACAACTGTGTGCTCAACGCTAAATGCTCCATCCCCAAGGCCCACGCCTAGCCTCGAGGGGGCATAATAATACAACAAGCTATACGAACCGCATAAGCCTGCCCCAGCCAATAATACACGCCGCTTATACCGCTTATGCCGCTTACGCCGCCCCTGCCGCCCCACACAGAACAAAGGAAGCGCCCCCTTATATACCACTCTACGCCAGTACCTTTCAATTCAAAAGGCCCGATGGTCTAGCGGTAAGACTTCCGTCTCTCTATCGGTCAACCATTCTTGGATACTTCAGGCTCAGATTTGGATATCTCGAGCTTGGGTTGATTGAGAAACGACGGAGAACTCCAGTTCGAATCTGGATCGGGCCACTTTTTTGTAGATTTTCTGATTTTTTTTTTGGTCTGCTGTTCGCTGTTCGAGCGAGGATCCAGAGGCAAGCGTTTGTTTTTTGGTGATGCTTTAGCAAGCGGGTTGTCCGTTCGAGTGTCGGTTAAGGGGCTTTCTTTTTTCACGCTTTGTTCGGTGAGGCACCCCCTCACAACTCCTTAAACGTCGTCTGGATATAAGGCATCCCGCACAACTGCTGCATATCATCATCACTCAACTTCTCTCTTATCCTCGTCAAATTGTTGTTGCCACCACCAAACGCCCCAACTCTAGCCAGACCACATACACCTGGCACATTGGTATTTCGTCCACTCTGCAACATTCCAAAACGCAACACAACTTCTGAAACGGTGACAACGATACTGACAGCGATTAGGATGATGATGATCCACGTGATATTGCTCATCTTGGTGTCGGAGATGGAGTCAGTTAGGATCTCAGCGAGCTCGAGGAAGACGCGACAGCGCTCGTTGAGGACCTTGATGCGGGGGGTAATCTCGAGGTACTCGCGGACAGCGAAGTAGAGGGGGTGGAGCGTAGGCTCAGAGTCCCAGAAGAAGTTGGGGACATCGAGGATATTGGATGCTGGATGGATATCAGCAACTATTCGACAACTTGCGGTGCATGATAGGGTGACACAGAGCAACAAGGAAATACTTACAGAGATTCACGTCGACGCGACTCTTGAACAATCGCCCGAGGATCTTGACAACTTCTGGACGAGACATTCCCAGCTCTCCCGTGAGCGCCAGACGCTTTGGAACGTGCTGGGCGTCAATCATAGTCTGCGACATCTTCTCCTCGAAAAAGCTCAGCTTCGTGCTCTGCGCGATGGCATGGCTCATGGCAAGCTTGATCATATGATCTCCGCTGCGAAGCGTAATCATATCATTAAAAACTCTCGGCCTGTCCACAAACGAGCTATACTCGAAATGCAGCTCCTCCGTCTCAAAGTCCGCCTCATCCTGTGGCCGCGATATAATCGACTGCCCTGTCTCCATCTCGGTGAACGTGAAGTCAGCGAGGGTGTCCTTCTCCTGGCTCTCTGTAAAGTTCCAGAATACCACGACGCCGTACGAGAAGACGAACATCTCGGCGAAGGTGGTGGCGTCAGGGGCGAGTCGGTTCGGGCTGTCACCCCTCTTGCCCTGCTCCGCGAGTCTCTCCTCTTCCCTACCGCGCCTTTCCTCATCTTCCCGCCTCGCCCTATCTTCCTCGCTCTCGCCCGCTGGGCTCTCTTCTCCGCCACGGACACCGTACACATCTGTGTCCTCGAAATATCCTTCATGGTACACCCGCGCCTCGCTCCTCTCAATCTCCTCATCGAGCACCGCTTTGCCGCCCGGATGCTTAAGAATCGGACTACTCCTCAATCGATACCCTTCATTCCCCGGCAAGAGCGGCAGATGATAGACGGTATAAAGACAATCATCATACAGCTTCGTCTTCGCCCCATGCTGCTCCTTCACAAAGTTCGCCGTCGCCGCCATCTTAAACCCCTGCGCCGTACAATACGCCGTACACCTCGCCACTTTCTCCGTCCTCTTCGCCTTCGGCAATCTCTCCGCATAACTCTTCCCCCTCAGCGCCCCCTTCTTCCTCAACTCATCCAACTCCTCATTCCTCAACGGCCGTCCCTCATCCTCGCTCTCCTCCACATACCCCCTCCGAAACGTCCCTTCTGTAACCCGCTCCTCGATCTCCCTCGCCTCCTCCAGCTCCGGGATCAGAACCAGCTTCTCGCTAACCTTTGTCGTGCGCCCGGGGATATTAACCTGCGACGTCCGCGTCCCGGGGGACACATTTGTAGCTGAAACGCTGCGCTGGACGCCTGGTCGCGGGGTCCTCATGTTGGGCGGGAGGCGGGCTTGTCCGGAGGGGATTTCGGAGGAGTTTTGAAGCACGTTGTCGACGGAGATGTAGCGCGTGGGCATTCGGGTGCTGGCGTTGCCCGCAGGCCGTGCCGGTTGGCGGGGAGCTGGGAGGCGCTCGCGAGAGTCGGTGACCTGGGTTTGAATTAGTCCCAAGCCTTTATATTGCTCTGGGAATGCGTATGCGAGCTCTTGAATGCTGCATGGGGTGACTGAAACATACCAGGACCGATGGTCCACGTTTTCCTGGAGGAGCCGACATGGCTATGGTCCTTGCGCCAATTCAAGTATAGAGCAAGCGTCTCTAATAAAATAAAGCAATAACCGAATTCTCCGTAGCTGAAATCACAAACCCGTTCGTCGTCGTCGTCGTTGTAAATCACAATCCCTTATCTAACTTTCTCGCGCGGCCGCCAAAGAAAGACCCAAGACGTCATGGTCCGAGAACCCAAAATCGCTCGGCGCCGTAGCCTCGTCTTTCCGCCTCGCTAACCACACCTCTTTGCCCCGCCAAAAATTATATTTCATCTATGCACTCGGCGCCAGCCTTCCCATCTAAACTCCAGACCAACGACTCACCACCAAGCGATCTGCGAAGCGCGGCATATCATACCTGGAGAGTCGTCGCTGTCGCTATTGCGCATAACCTGATTTACCACAAACCACAACTACAACTCCCACCGCAATCGTCCCACGCCACCACCCACCTCACACCTCACACCTCACGCCTCACGCCTCACCAGGCCGGCCGCAGAAATGGCCTCTCCACCCCCCTCCGCGCTCG
This sequence comes from Pseudogymnoascus sp. BL308, assembly GCA_001630595.1. Classification (NCBI taxonomy): domain Eukaryota; kingdom Fungi; phylum Ascomycota; class Leotiomycetes; order Thelebolales; family Thelebolaceae; genus Pseudogymnoascus; species Pseudogymnoascus sp. BL308. The sequence goes on along the minus strand of LMYD01000218.1, from coordinate 83,389 downwards.
ACGCGAAGGTTGAGATCCTCAAAAATCAGGTGTACGAGCAATGTCTCGACGAGGAACCCGACACCGTGTTCCGGCAGCAGGACATCCTGGAGATGGGAGTCATACCCGACAGCGATGCGGCGCTGCTGCTCGCTGTGACGCAGCGGCTCGTGGACGAGAAGCTGTTCAAGATGGTTCGGGATGGGCAATTGGGATGGATGTATCGACCTCTCGAGGATGCGCTGAAGTGAGTCCTCCTTCCCGCCTCCTTCCCAGGCGTCACAATCGCCGTGGGAAGGGAGAGACAGACAGACAGACAGGACTGACTAACACCCCCCAGATACCGCGGCCTCACCCACGAACAAGAAATGGTCTACTCCCTCATCGACGAATCCTCCACCGAAGGAATCTGGTCCAAAACCATCAAGAACAAAACCGCCCTCCACGAATCCCTCATGCGCTCCGCCCTCAAAGCGCTCGAGACAAAACGCCTCATCTCAGACATGAAGTCCGTCGAGCACCCGACCAGAAAAATGTACATCAAATCCACCCTCCGCCCCTCCGAGAAAGCCACAGGTGGTGCTTGGTACACCGATAACGAGCTGGACGAGGCGTTTATCGAGGGCCTGACTGGGGTGCTTTACAAATATATTGAAGCGCGCTCGTTCTACCGCTCCACCTCCCGACGACCACTAAAGCGCATCGCAGGCCGCCCAGCCCCGAAAGCCGCAGCGGGCTCCGAAACAATCACCCTCCTCCCTCTCCCCCCCACCTACCGCGGCTACCCCTCCCTCGCCGAACTAACCCTCTTCATCGAATCTTCCCCAATCACATCCACCACACTCTCCGCAGACGATATCTCCGCCCTCCTCGACGTGCTGATCTACGACCGGCGCATCGAGCAGGTGGTCGCGGGGCCGGAGGGCGTGGCGTTCAAGGCTGTGCGGAAGGCGATTGTGGGGGACGAGAGTGTCGAGAGGGGGAATGGGGTTACGGAGGCGCCGTGTGGGAGGTGTCCTGTGTTTGAGCTTTGTGAGGAGGGGGGGCCGGTGAGTGCGAGTAGTTGTGTTTATTTCCAGGAGTGGTTGACGGGGGGTGGGTTCTAGGGGTATAAGGGTGGCGGGGAAGGGCGTTTAAGGGGTATACCTTGGGATTAGATGGCGGGGAGGAGTTTTTTTGGTGTTAAGTGGTTTCTTGGGTTATTGGCGGGGGAGTTTAGGGATGTGTGTTATGGCAAAAATCCCAGTGTTGGCTCAAAAGGTCTGGAGAGGGGACTCCAGGTGATGGTAGTGAGTTCATACAACATCTGTAGTCTGAAAATATAAGACTGAATTATTGAAGACTATGGTTGCTGTGTTGGTGGGTGCTGGGAAATAGAGCGGACTCGTGAAATCTGATTAGATTAAATTGATGGTATCAATCGATCCTTGGCTACCTGTGTTGTGCTGTGTTGTGCGTATGGTGGAGGGGATTGTGCATGGCACAGTGGTTGTGGCGAGTATGGTTCAAGAACATCATAAATTGAGCTGAAGAGATAAACTCCATGGGTTTAAATTTTCTGGTATTAATCGTAAGCTAGCGAGCTGAATGAAATCCCCTCCTTGGACTTTTGGGCGACGCGTGTATGACAAGACTTATATGTGGAAGGGGAATACAGGTTATGGTGATTTACAGTGTGGGCGACAAGGTTGCTGCTTGCACAGCTTGAATGGGTCGACAGTAATGACAAAGAGATAGCTAGTATCGTACGTATGCGTGGTAATTTCAGTAGACTACGACAACAATTCACGCATCACAAATCACACTCGACAAAAAACCACCCATTGAAAGATCTGAAGCTTTTGTTATTCGCCCTTGGACGAGTGACGGTATCTAGCTAAACCTTACGCTCAAGCGTCGCCAGCACCTCTGAGGATATATAAGTTGCTCACACGGGAAGATGTCGAGTACTTTACAACTCGCCAGACTTGACAATGGTGGGCTTCTTGTTGTAGTTGACCTTTCCGGAGCCGGAGCCGGTAGCCTCGAGGGCCTTGACAATGTTGAGGGACTCCTCATCGGCAACCTCGCCGAAGACGACGTGCTTGCCGTCCAACCAGCTGGTCACGACGGTGGTGACGAAGAACTGGGAGCCGTTGCTAAAGGGGGGACGTGTTAGTTGTTTGGTCTCGGAATTGGAGTTTGGTCACGGAGTTGTTGTGCCGAGGTCGGGGGTGTGCTTACGTGTTTGGGCCGGCGTTGGCCATGGACAGAAGTCCGGGCTTGGTGTGCTTCTTGACGAAGTTCTCGTCGGTGAACTTCTCGCCGTAGATGGACTTGCCACCGGTGCCCTGGTGGTGATGTTAGCAAGCTGCCATTTAGGTGGAAGGATGGAGCGGGGTTCGGCTTACGTTGCCACGGGTGAAGTCACCACCCTGGAGCATGAATTGCGGGATGATGCGGTGGAAGGCAGAGCCAGCGTAGCCGAAGCCCTTCTCGCCGGTGCAGAGAGCGCGGAAGTTCTCAGCGGTCTTGGGGACAACGTCGTCGTAGAGGTTGAAGTTGATGCGGCCGGATTGCTCTGTTGGGGCGGGGTGATGTGTTAGCTCCGACGTCACTGCGGGGTTGTGGAAGAAGCGAGATTTTTGGGTAGCAGCCAGCTATGAGCTTGAATTGAGCCGACGCGAGGTCGGGATGAACTCAATTACAGCGTACAACGGAGGAGATTTCGATGAAGGAAATGATTGAGGATAGAGTGAGATGAAATTGATGAGGATAACGTACCAGCGACCTTGGAGGTAGGGTTGCCCTTGGGGTCAAGGACTGGGCCCTCCCAAGTCACATCGAAGAAACTTTTGGAAAGTTAGTTTGGAGCTTCAAAAAGGATGATGGAGGTGAAGAGGATTGATGATAGTAACTTACGTCTTGATAGCCATGTTGGAAGATGAAGCGTGGAAGTTGCGGGTATTGTTGATAGATTTGAAGTTGTTGTTAAGAAGAGAACGAAGAGGAGAGGAACGAGATGTCTGTCGAAGGCTTTGGATGATGAGGGGCATTTTTGGGAAGGTGGGGCAGTGGTTGTGAGTGGCTGTGGTGTATGAACTAGACCGGAAATAGTTAGCGTATGGTAGCTTGGGGGATGGTGTGGGATGGTGAGGTGTGAGAGGTATGGAGGGGTTGAGTTGGTTGATCGGAGTTGTAAGCGAATCAATCCGTCCGGGACGGGCGACGGGCGACGGAAGAAAGGGAGAAGCCCACTCCCACGCCAACCACGCCTACCAAAACGCCCACTCCCGCCCAGTAAAGCGTAAAGTAACGGGGGGAAGACGGGGTAAGACCCGTACCTCAGCTCACTCCTTGCATCCTTTGGCGCCTACCTCCATCCCCTTCGTCTGAGATTCACCTCACGAGGAAGAGAAGATAGGTAGACGCGCCGAGGTGAGGATAGTGGCTAGAGTGGCCGTGAGGGTGGCCGTGAGATATGCCGTGGGGCAATTGAGTGATTGCCATGTGCTGACGGGGAGGGAAAGAACGGGTTGGAGGGTGAGAGAGGGTGGGAGGAGGGTAATTCGAGTCTTCAGTATGGCTGATCCCACTGCTGGGCCAACTCTGACCGGTGACAGGGAGTTCAAATATTGAAGCAAGTTCTGAGGCAAGTACTGAAGCAAAGTACCCGTAAAACAAGCCACAGTAGCCACAAGAGGGAACAAGTGAGCTATACTCTAGCACGATACTCAATGTTGCGAGCTGTGAACCACCGAGTAAGACCGAGTACCTCTGCTCCAGCTCCAGTAACTGTACTCGAGTACTCTCGGGAATACACCATCAAGTACAGGAGTACCGCCCCCTCTCTACCAACCATCCCTCAAACCCCGTGCAACTCGCACCACAACCGGTCGAGCATCAGCCAACAACCAACCTCACCCAACACCGCGCTGACTTGCGTGCTCGCAGACAACCATACGCGCTCGAGCCGGCGTGGCTAGTGCCATTGCCAGCCCTGCTCGCCTGCGTGCACTTGCATGACCAAGGAGCCGGCCTGCTGCGTGATGGCTGGCTGGCACAACGAGCCGGCAGACATGGGTTGAGCGTGGAGGCAGCTGAGATGCGCGGCGGTGCGGCGCGTGAGATGCAGAACCTCTGCCATGTGGGGGAAGGTAGGGGGGATCTCCTTTCTCTCCTCGCGCGGCCTCACCGGCTTTTCGTTGGGGGGACAGGGCAACTTACAAATTATAAGTGATGAAGATCTCTTGATGATAGAGACGGAGTAGCTAGTACAGAAATGGTGGTACAGATGATGTTACAAAAAGCCGAAGTGGTCTTGTTATACAATTGATGTGATGAAAAGGGAGAAGCTGGGTCAGGACAGTGGAAAGGAGGCGGATGGGCGTCTGGAGCTTCGAAAAGCTTTCTCGCGCCGGTCTCCACGGCTCGGCTCTCTCGCCCTCCGTACCCCACAGCTGTCAGCGCTACCGGTATGGGCGAGGAGACGCTACATGTACCAGAATTATCCTCTACTCTACAGCTCCAGTGGTGATGGATTGACGGCGGCAACATATAATAAACCTATTCAGTAAACTCACAGATCATACTAAATTTATTACTTTCTGTCTTGCTCCTGGTTAGCTGTAGAGTAACAGCATCTTTCGACTAGTACTCCTTCCCCATACCTGCTTACATAAGCACAGCCACCCATTCGCCGCTTTCATTGGCTCACGCCCCATCCCCCCAATTACTTGGACATCGACACGTGAATCACGTGCCGCACGCGCCGCCAGCTGGGTTACTTGCCAGCATTGACTTTGGGCAGCACCACCAATATAATTGTGACGTCCGGCACCGACATTTATTTAATATTTCCTTTACAGCCAACCTCGCAGCACCCCCTCTGTATTCCCGTGCCGGCACTCTTAATATCTGCCCATCATGAACTTTGACTCCCTCAAGGAGCAGGTCACCAACCTCTCTCTCTATGACATCAAAGCAGGCGTCCGGAAGGTCCAAAATGGTAAGTAGGCCCATTGCGTTCGCTGAGGAGGTTGTGGAAACGCCATACTGACAGGTTCTCGTGCAGCTGTTATGAACTATACTGAGATGGAGGCGAAAGTGAGGGAGGCTACGAATAATAACCCATGGGGATCATCTACGACCGTACGAACCCCCCGACACTCACTTGGATAGCAGTCCTCGGGGTGCCATCCCACTCCTCGAACGCCGCGCTGATCGATTCTACAGGACATGCAAGAGATAGCCAACGGCACCTATAACTAGTTCGTCTTCCGTCATCCCCCATCTCCCCGCCTCACTAACCCCAACCCAGCCAACTCCTCAACGAGATCATGCCCATGATCTACAAGCGCTTCACCGAAAAAGCCGCCGACGAATGGCGCCAAATCTACAAAGCCCTCCAGCTCCTCGAATTCCTCATCAAGAACGGCTCCGAGCGCGTCATCGACGACGCCCGCTCCCACCTCACCCTCCTCAAGATGCTGCGCCAATTCCACTTCATCGACGCCAACGGCAAGGACCAGGGCATCAACGTCCGCAACCGCGCCAAGGAACTCACCGAGCTCCTCAGCGATGTAGAGCGCATCCGCACCGAGCGCAAGAAGGCCCGCGCTACGCGTCAGAAATATACTGGTGTCGAAGGCGGCGCCGGCCTTGGCGGGGGGAGCTCCCGCTTCGGCGGCTTCGGGAGCGAGGAGCGCGGGGACTTTGGCGGGTATAGCGGCGGTGTCTTCGGCGACGGGGGCGGCTTCGGCGGTCAGCAGAGCGGTGGCGATTACGAGCCCTCGCGCGCTGGCGGAAGCGGTGGTGGTGGTGGCGGAGACAGATTCGAGGAATACGACGAGTACGATGAGGGCGTCTCCTCGCCCAACAGGCGGCGCACGGAGCCCTCCCGCACCCCCCGCGCAGGCACAGAGCGCAGCACAGCGCCTAAACCCAAGGCCGCCTCGCCCGTAAAGCCCAAAGCGCCGGAGGTTGATCTCTTCTCCTTTGACGAGCCGTCCCCCGCCCCAACGCTCGGCGCTACCGCCCCAGCATCGCACGCCCTCGCCCTCGGCGCCGCGGATGATGATGATGACTTTGACGACTTCCAGTCCGCGGCCCCCGCCCCCGCTGCGCCCGCTACGACGTCGACGACGACTACTTACACGCAGTTCGCGTCCCCGCAGCCCGTCTCCGCGCCGAAACAGGCAGATCTGTCGACTATGATGGGCGCGGCCTCTCTCTCCCCTGCCCCAAGCTCAACATCCACCCCAGTGAACTACTCCGCTTTCTCCGCCCCCCCTCCTTCCTCCGGCGCAGCTCCGCTCCGCCCACAGGCGAGCCAGACAACAAGCTACCAGTCCGCGCAGCCCAACTACTTCACCTCTGTCAAAGCACCCGGCGCAGCACCTACCAGCGCGCCCCTGGCTGGTACGTCTACTGGGTCTGCCGCCCCTGCTGCGGCTGCGGCACCGAAGAAGGCGGGTGGAGACGCGTTTGGGAATCTGTGGAGCTCGGCGAGTGCGGGGGTGAAGAAGACTGCGGCGCCTGCGAAGGGGCTCGCGCTGGGGGAGTTGGCGAAGGAGAAGGCGACGCAGGGGATTTGGGGGGCCGGTGCGTCGAAGACGACGCAGGGTGGTGCGGGAGGGAGTGGAAGTGGGGGGAGTGGATTGGATGATTTACTTGGTTAGGTTTGGGTGATGGCGGTGTGGGGATATAGGGGAAGGAAAGGGGAAGGGGAGTGGATATGCGCGGTGATCTTGGGGTATCGGTAGTTGAGGCGTTTATATGTAGATATGGGGTTATTTTTAGGTGGTGGAATGGGAGAATGATTTGATAGGACAAAAATACTCTGTGATGTACTGTTTCTCTACTATTCTGTTTTAGTGGTTCGGTGTGGGTATGTTGTTGTCTCTAGAGTCTGCGTATCTCTTGGCTACGTGGTGGGGGATGTGGAAAGGGGACCCGTCAAGTCGATGCCAGCTACTATATAAGCACCCCTCCAGACGCAAGCTTAAACAGCAAACAGAACGTCAGAACAACCCCAACGAACACATGTGCTCGTTCTGTGCCCCTGTGTTAGGGTTGTCGTGGCTGTGCGTTTAGATGGGTTGGGGGTGGTGTGGGTGTGGCTACGGTTGGATTGTTGGTGGTGGTGAGAAGTGGTGGACGGTGAGAAGCATACGCTAAGAAGAAGTGGACGGCGAGGAAAAGAGGTGTTGACAACAGCATGCATCCCAGGCCAACACCCCTACTTACCCAGTCCAAGTACCAACTACTCCTCCAGCTCCTGCATTGGGGTCTCGCTGGCCTCGAGTATGCGACCAGATAGGCTTCCCATGATGGTTAGAAGAAAGGTAGAGGAAAAGTTTAAATAAGGTTATAGGCTTGCTATCAACTTCATACGCTCCTCACCCACAGTTATACATTCAGTGCACTGGAAGCTCTATGGGTGTGGGTATCTTCATCACTGGAGTGGGAGGACTCCTGGCGTCTCACGGTTTGATTAAGATCTACTTTAATACCCATTTGTACATAGCTCCCGTCCTGAACGCAATTGTGAAATACAAAGGGTATCTCGGACTACCTTACGAGAAAGCGTGTCCGCGTCTTCTGCGCTAGGGCGGGGGCGGGGGTGGATGAACGCTTGGGGGTATGGTGGGTTGGGGGTGGTGAGAAGAGGTATGGTAAGAAGCATACGGTGGCAGCAAACTAACTGTGACAAATGGAGAAAGGCTCCAGTCTAAATTACAAACTAACGATATATCATTTCGAAGGTGTGTCACTCCATCAAGTATCATGTTGTACTGATTTTTCCGGCGCACGGGGACTGCCTGGTAGCTATCTCCTGTAAGGATATGTTTTTTTTTGGTTGGAACTCTAGAGAAATATATACTACCGAAAATGGCTAAAATTCTCTAATCAAGGTATTGTGAATGGACGAGAAGGTGTGATTGCTAAGCAATAGAGCTTAGTATACCAAATCTGCGAGTGTTTGTTTACAGCCAATAAAGTGTTGATAACTCCTTAGGCAGATAGAACTATTCTATACGCATGTGTTGTTTTATGCCCTATTCCCCTTACTATCCTATTGCCATAATGACGTTCCAATTAAGTACTAACATCCTTTCTCTAACGCAACTCGCCTTAAGATATCTCCATTTACACTTTCATACGTCTTAGTTTCCTAGTGGCTTTTGCCCATAGACAACGGATCTACATTCTGTTAGCAGCTCCCACCATAAAGGAAACGCAGTGGCCCATAATGATAATATACTCACACGTTAAAATAGGCATGCGTGCGACGATTACGAAGCCCAGTCCTCATCCAGACTAGGAACGCCTGGACCTCAGCATACTCCCACTAATAGTAAACACAATCAGCTAGAAGCACAGGGACAAGAACATTTCTGCAACGTACCCCCATGACTCTCGTCAGTAAAGCCATTGCCCAACCTTCAATACCTTGCTCACAATGCAATAGGTTCCACCGCCCCAGTTCCTTATATCTCGGATCGCTGCTCCATCCCCCTACAGGAAGCTTAAACTTCCTTTCCACCACTTTATCGAAACCGGCTTCTACAATATAATCCCTAGCTAAGTCGGCTATGCGGAAAGTCTTCCCAAACTTTTCGCCAGCTTCGAGGAAGGTTCTTGACCACACCGAGAAGACGTGGTTGTCAGTGACAGTACCATCGTCAGATTTGAATTCGATAGACATCTCTAACTGCTCAATCCACCCGCCTGGTTTTAAATGCCCATGTTATGTTAGAATAGGTATTAGAAGGGATAGGACTCAGCATACCTGAAGACTTCTGTATAAAACGCAGGCCAGTCGGCAACGCTACCATACAAGGCCCGTATATGGATGAAATCAAACGTATTCAAAGCATACGTCCATTCTGAACAAGCATCATCGATTTCGAATCTGCAGTTCGGGGCAACGAACAAAGGCTGGATAGGAGACAAATCCGTGCCGATGACTTCAGCTGATGGGAACTCGTCTGCAAAGTCCCTGATATCCCCATTAGCCCTTGATGATTGTTGTTATCCGCGTGAATTTCAACTATGACGTACAATGCCCATATTCCTGTCCCCGTCCCAACATCCAATACCCGCTACGACCGCATCAATAACGCTTCGCTAAGACGAGCAGGTGGTTCTGGTCGATATGGCAAATTAAATATAATATCTGCTTACCTGCGGGTTTGAAGAGATTGGCGCAAGGAAGAGCTTATTATCAAGGAGTATGGTAAACATATGGTGGCTACTCTAGAGCTTTAGCTATAGTTTTGGGTGCGCCACTGAGCCCGAAACGTACCTAATATCAAGTTGATTGTTCTGCGACTCGTCATTTGGCCCCCTGTGAGCAAATGAATTAGTAGAGTGAGCACTCGAGCAATCAAGCAATCGACTTCGCAGCTTACCAGTATGCACCGTCCTTGTACCCATGATATTGTCTACCATTCTCGAATCGATACTTGGTAACTGATGAAGCTAAGGAAGTCGTGTCGGATTGGCTAGAGGTTGTTCAGTACCAATAGGTGGCCACAAGCAAGAGGGCTCACAAGTCATCCTCATAGTCAGAGGTTTGATCATCATGGCCCTACAGGGTCGAAGGAAGTTAGCTTTTGCGGTACAAAAATAAAACCAGCCCTTGTGGAGGAGAAAGCAACATCTTACAACTGGGATGTGTGTTTCAGGCGCAACAGGCAGCTCAGCAGGAGGCTCAGTAGGTGGGGCAGACATATTGTTCAATGAAACGGAGAGGTCACTGAGCCTTTTGGCCTTTACGATTCAAGAACAAAAAGATGGATGCCGTTCTCTTTTGAGTCCGCCCACATTTCTATGGTTTTCGGTGCTTGGTGGGAGCAATATTGAAACGATCACCTGCATATGTACTGCCTCATAGCATACGGAAGCCAATCCTATTGGTCGGATACCTCCCATTTCCGGCAAGAACCGCACCTAGGTGGAAACGGCATTTGACAACGAAGTCTGGTCCACTATGCACGTGGCACGCCACAAAGTGCCTTATCTGCGCTCTACCACTATAATTGGTTGCGACTGAAATCAATCAGCGCGGGGAACAGCTCAAGCAACTAATCAGTCATATAGCTATTCCCTCCCCTCAAGCATTGGATGTGACTGATCAGCCTCTTTTTTTTACATTACACTCTGAAAGCGTAGCCAACTTACTATAACAGAGACATGCCCATAATTGTACCTCTTCATGAGGCAGGCAATGGCTTCTAAATCATACTACTACATGAGCAACGTCACAGGGGATCCCATTTCTGGCCTTCTAATAACACCCGTAGCCTACAAATTGGTCTCATCGAGCGAGATGGTTCTGCTCCCGCCACGAAGATCCAACCTCAGTGTCGCATTCGAGACCTTAAACTTAACCTCGAACCTAGTTGGTGACCCGGTATCAAGCGACGCGAAGATATATACCAATCTGACCTGTCAGCACATGTCCACGAAATGAAATTGGTAGTAAAATAAACAGCCGCGAAAAGGCAGGTGGAGAGGAGGGACTCACGAAGCAACCCTAGCGGTGATACAACCTGGCCCATTCTGATGCACCCAGTGGTCGTAGTACCGTTTCCGCACTGGGAACGAGACGACCGTGCCTCCGATCAGGGAGCCCACAATCGCAGCGTCGAGGAAGAGGTTGAGGCCGCGCCAGCCCCACCAGCGCGCTGTCAGTGGCGTGTGGTACAAGAATTGCACCTGTGCCGTGCGCGCGAAGGCGACTGGACCCATGATAAAGATGGGCACGGAGCGACGTGGTCCTTCGACTAAGAGCAGCTGGAAGGAGATGAAGTGGAGGGCGAGGATGATGGAGCGGAGGACGCTGGTGGGGTAGATTGTGAATATGCGCCCGTTTTCGGGGATGTGTGGGGCTTCACTAATAAGGGCTGCGCGGGGGAGGTGCTGTCGGAGTCGGTGAATGGCGTGGAGGGTCGGCGAGGACGCGGTGGTAGGTTGGTTCGGAGGGGGACATTGTTGTTGGTGGACTGACGGCAGGTTCAGGCGGGCGTTCTGGGGCGCGGATACTGGACGTTGAAGAGGGAGGAGTTCTGGGGATGGAGAGGAGCTTTGAGGGCGAGATGTCGTATTTATGTCCTAACTCCAGCTTGTCTCGCAGGATGACATTTTCCGGAGCACTGCCCAACGAGCTGTTAAAGGTCCGTTTTGGTTATATAGAGTTGAAGAAGGGTGGGGATGTTGTGTGCCCGTCATCTCATCTCATTATTTGAGTATAATCCGAAGTCGGGTCGTTCCAGATATTATCACAAGTATACCACACAACGCTCTTTCTGAATATATACTCTCCATTTCGAGTAATTGTCACATACAACTATAGACTCGAGAGGATTGGACATCCCGTCTACTCTGCTATACACGAGCTTATAATTCAGTAGCTTAATGCTCTCAATCATGCCAATATCCTCTGCACTAGAAACTGCCATACTGTAACCGTTTAAAGTGAAAGTAACTCGCCATTAAACTGTCGACTGCTCTATGTGCTCCTTGTTTGCCTTGTTCGCAATTGCCTCTATTTCGACCTGCTGTAGGCTGTCACATATGTGCCCAGTACCTGCCTCCTTAGATAACCTCTTGAAGTGTCGGGGTGCAACCTTTAAGCTGTAAAGTTCGTCGAGTTTCTCAAATGATATGCCCTTTCGGTTCGTTAGTCTCGAAGGACTCCACGGCCGGCAAATGGATATTAGGGACCGAATGGCTTACCTTCGTCTCAGGGTACAAGTACCACCCTCCGATAGATGCTATCAGTCCAGTCCCAAGAAAAATGAAGCCTACCTTTCCTCCAAGATTCCCTGCGTCTGGGTTGATCTTTAAGGACAGAGTTAGCTTATAAGAACGGCCAAAACAATCTGTGGACATACCATATACGGGACAGTGAACTGCATAATTAGTCCCCAACAAGCGTTGGTGATCGTAATCAGACCCTGAGTTGCCCCGCGAAGCCGCATCGTTGCAATTTCAGATGCAAGGACGAATCCAGTAGCACCAATTGAAAGCTGGTAGATGATGGCCCATAGATAGATGAAGGCCACAATACCATATCCCGCCTGGACCTGATTAGGCACACATCCCATAATTCCAATCATAAGTAACATGAAACAGAGAACAAACTGAGGCCAAACTAGCAGCACACGGCGCCCAAAGATCTCAGTAAGTGGGAATGCAGCCATGCTTGCAATAAGCATGACTACATATAGCGCAACCGAAGCGTTGAAATAATTAGTAATCCCAATGAGTTCTAGAAAGTATGTCGCATATCCAATTACGAAGGTGGCTCCTATCATTTGTTGTGCGCTGGCAGCAAAAATTGCAGTTAACGTGCGCCTGCGATTTATGCCACGAAAGCATTCGGCTTCGGCGGATACATCAACACCTAAGATAGTTTGACGCTTGTCGGAAACACCGCCTTGTAACTCGGTCGTGATTCGTATCTCCTCTTCCATGCGGAGGACTTCTATGTCATAAAAAGCTGAGTCGGCACCCTTGAAGCCATAGGCGCGGCGAAGGGCATCCTTGGCGTCGGAGGTGCGATTCTGGCGAACGAGCCAGTACGGTGATTCGGGAAAAAAAGGCCAGATGACAGTAAGGATAACTTGAGCTTTATTGTTAGTTTGCATAAACCAATGGAGAGGAGTGGGAATCAGAGGGGAACGCCAGGGGCTCCTCGACGTTGGATGACTTACGCGGGAAGATGTACATGGCAACGACAGGAAGCCACCACTGCCTTCAAAGTTAAAGTCAGCACCATCTCTTAGTCATGTGCAATAGATACCTACCATTTACCATCTATGCTGCTGCCTCCTTTAGATACCACCACGCTACAGTCAATTAGCGTTTTAGCAAGGCTACTCGGACTTGAGGAACGTACATGGCAAATTGTCCAAACACAATACTAGTGTTGAAGAAACAAAGAAAGAAGCCACGGAGTTCAGGGCGACAGGTCTCGCCAATCCATAGAGGAGCTATGGTAAACATAATACCAATCGCAATACCTAAGGTAGACGACCTGTTAGTGAGAGCTTATCGATGAATATGATTCACGGAGAGTAATTTACCGTTGACACCACGTCCAGCTAAATGTACCTTCCAATCCTTGGCTAATTGTTGAAGAAGGACACCAACGACGGATATAATAGACGCAGCAAGGATCCCAGGCTTGCGTCCAAATTTCTCTAGCATGGGTGCGAAGATAAAAGTAGCCACGATTTCACACGCAGGAGCAATGGAGTTCCAAGCCGCGAGGTAATAAGCCGGGATCAAATGGCTCCCATCTGGTTGAAGGGTTCCGAACTGCTCTCGAAAGGCAGGTAGAGCAGCGAGCTGACCACCAGCCACGATATCAAAACCTTGCATTATGACACCAGTGGAAATCCAAAGGGCTAGGTATCAAATTAGTTGTCGAGAACTAGATTTGTGACCATCATGTACACTCACACCAGAAAGCGAAGCGTGACTGCGACTTGAGAATTTTCCATTTTTGCTCTGGATTGACGACTGAGAAGTCAACACTGTAATGAGACGGCGTTAATATTATCATGCAGAAGGTTTGTTCTATGCGTACCCTTGAACCAGAGTCATCGCAGCGAGGATGAGTAATGTCTAGCTTGGTTGCCTCGGTTTTGGCAAGTTAGGAGTTTTAAGTCAGGAAAGGATAAACTCTGTCTGAGATTTAATAATTCGAGCATTGAAAGCTGGTAGTAGCGTTGTTATTATAGATAAATCATAGGACTTGTTCTATTTCAGAGAAGGAGTCCGTGTCTCATATTGTCTCCCATGAACCCCAGAGTTGGCCATGCAGTCGGGTCGGATCATGCATGGTAAGATCAGCTAGGCCATTGGGAAGAATGCGGGGTAAAAAGTGGCTAAAGAAATGTGGGGTTGGCCATGACCTGAGGTTAAGCCCAGAACGGCCTTATTGCCACCGTTCATTCGCAGACATTATAGACTAGTGCGGAGATCTCGCGGAGAGACATGAATCCTCCGCGAGGGCCATAATTTTAAAACGCAATTGCGGCTGTGAAGGTAAGTTTTCATACATACCCAACTGCTGTAAAGTCATTTTAGCGTGAGGCATCGCGGAGTGATAGACGGCTACCGCGATGCAATTCTCTTGAGTAGTTCAAGCTGAGTCGATTGCATCAGCAAACCCACCAAGGTACACATTGAGTGTATTAGCTCAGGAGGATTTAATATAGCTAGACAAGTTTTAAATATTCACCATAAACACCAACGTCTCTCCTTTAAGACTTCGAAGTAGGTTGAGTATAAAATTCGACTGCCATTTAGAGTGTGCTTCATTTTCAAGCGACCGACGTCCAATCTTGTTTGAAAACCAAGTCTCCGAAGGAGAGCCACTATGTCCCAGATAGAAACTGAAGCAAAGACAGCAAACCCGCTCATAGCAAACCTTCGAACCGTCCACTATGGCCGGCCAACAATTCATATTACCGCGCCCTGTTGGATAAATGATCCATGTGCCCCAGGATTTGACCCAAGTACTGGACTGTATCACGTCTTCTTCCAATGTAAGTGTCTCTACGCAATGTTTTGTCGCAACGAGTTATTCGCAGCTAAAACAGTCACTTTATCACCGTAGGTAATCCTCATGACACTGAATGGGGAAACATGTCCTGGGTTCATGTAGCTAGCAAAGACCTCCTATCCTGGAAGAGAATGTCAGCCCAGCCCGCGATAAGCCCAGATAAAGAGTATGATCGAGAGGGGGTCTTTACGGGGTGCTTTGCGCCTGTCACGGATGCAAATAGCAGTCAGCTGACGGTTTTCTACTCCTCCGTGTCCAAGTTGCCTTTTCATTGGAGCACACCGCCATATCCACGGAATGCAGCAGGTTTGTCCTTGGCAACATCGGATGATGGTGGCTCAACATGGGAAAAATCACCTGAGAATCCAATTTTAAAGGGGGAGCCTCAAGGTGTTGAAGTGACGGGTTTTCGCGACCCGTATATTGCAAATTGGCCTGCCTTGAGTCGACTTCGTGGAAAGAGTGAGGAATCGCTTTATGGCCTTGTGTCTGGTGGTATTGCGGGATTTGGTCCGACTACATTTCTGTATGAGATCCAGCCAAACTTCTTGGGGCGATGGGACTATCTTAATTCCTTGGTGGATTTACCAATCAGTTATCAGCCATCTAAGAAGTGGGGTGGCAATTATGGGATCAATTGGGAATGCACCAATTTCATGACACTCGAATCCAACTCGATATCGCGGGAGTTTCTCATTGTTGGCGCAGAAGGGGAAGTTGAGCGTGACCATATCAACAATTCTGATTTACCTGCAGTTACTTCTCCAAGGACAGTGAGGCAGCAGGTCTGGATGTCCGGCGACCTGGTCCAGAAAGGAGACGGTATCAAGCTCCAGTTCAAATCCGGCGGTATTCTCGACCATGGAAGTTGCTATGCTGCAAACTCGTTCCTCGAACCTCTGTCGAATAGGCGGATAGTGCATGGTTGGATTCCTGAAGAGGACTGCACGGATGGACATGCGCGAAGAAAAGGATGGAACGGTGCTCTATCCATCCCACGCGAAGTATTCCTTCTCTCGATCCCAAACGTCATCAGCGCACTAAACAGCCAAATTTCTGAGATTACCTGCGTGGAACGTCAGTTAGAACCGAACGGTTCTACAACATTGCACACACTGGGCGTCAGACCCATATCAGAAATGAGCCGTCTGCGCGATAATTGTTTCTGGTTCTATGAGAGGAATCAGACCTTTCTGCCTAGGCCAAACTCAATACAGCAAGAACATTTGACCTTTACCTCGACCCCAACGTGGGAGATTCAAGCTACAATTTCAGTAAAGACAGGCTGTGAAACAGTGGGATTTTACCTGCGCCACAGCAAAGACTTCTCAATTCGCACCACTGTGCTTTTCGCTCTCCTCGCTGAGACTATCACCGTGGATCGCAGTGCCTCAACATCATACACAGATATCAATAGATTCCCAGAGAAGGGCCCCTTCACTCTCTTCAAAACCCAAGACCCATCTATGGGTGAGGAACAAGAGCGACTTCGGATCCGTATCATCTCAGATGGGGACATTTTAGAAGTCTATGCCAATGATCGCTTTGCACTTGCAACGATGGTGTACACCTGTGATTATAAGGGCAATAATGGCATCTCTGCATTTGCGTCGGGTTTGGACAACAGTGCAATATTCGAGAAGATTAGCATTTGGGACGGATTAAATGGTATGGAACCGCTAGGCCATGTACAGCTTAAAAAATAGAGTTTTAGAATATAAACATATTTGCAAAATCCCACGGCTTTTCCTAGCAGCAACCCTTCACTGTGCCCCTTGACCACCTATCCGCCTACAAGTTTCTCCATCAAACCGTTCCTTAACAAAGACAAAGATGCGCTTGTGGCAATGACACTTTCATCGACATTTCTTATTAAGGCAAAACACTGATATAGTTTTAGAGAACTAATGGCATGCAAACAACTGGTACTTGCAGCTTTCATAGCAGCCATAGTATTTGTAAATATACTATTAGAATGTTAGCTTTACTTGTAGTAGCAGATATTTGAGGCTACTGCGTAGGGGTAACACATCTCATACCTTGCAAATATTGTCCACCTATTCACGATGCAGCCGTGGAAAGCGGCTATGATACTTGGCATGAGTTGAACGTACGACTCAAAGAATTTTTGACAATGATCAAGGAGTTGTCCATTCGCAACCCCGTCCTCCATCACCTGGTATACTGCAGGCCAATATATTGCAACCTTACAGCAGTAATACTGCACGCGCAAGAAGTTACGGAGCGGACATTCATCTGGCGGAACTTCAAATGTCGTAGTGGCGAAATCTAGATGGAATCGAATTACTTCTGGGAGGTAGTTGTACCACTCATCCAACTGTAATTCAAGCTCGACCGCGATTCCTGGCGCGTAGCATATTGTTCCGTTTGCACCACGTCCAATCGCAGTGTTACATCGGCGTAACATGCGTCTCATAGAAATCTCCGCGAGGAAATACGATTGGACTTTATTAATATCTGCACTGGCTGTTGATGACACGCTTGAAGGAGATAATGCTGCGAGAGGGGACCTAACCCCAATGTCATATTGACATGTGTCGCTGCAATCTGGAAGTCCGACGTGTTCATCTAGAGTCCATATGCCGCTATTTGCAACATCAAAATTCACGCCAAGCTCACTAAAAGTCTTAGAAAACTGTAAGATAAGTAGGAGTGATTAAGCTTACCTCTCGAGCAGTAAAACAGCCCAATAAACTCGAACTGCCTGTTCATGGGTTTTCGGAGTGCACTGCTCCATGCTGACACATCTATAGTTTCAACATTAGTTCATAGCAAGCGCCGTCTACATATCAGAAATTCACTTACCCTTTGAGGAGATTCTGTATCTTGGAGGACGCTATAAGACAGTAGTTATGTGCTTGATAAGGTTTGAGAAGACAGCAGTAGTAGATGCTGATTAACACTAAACATTTTATGCTAGTTAACTCGCAGTCTGACACGACTACATGTAGCGATGTCATGGCAGCCTCAAAGTACGAGCTGTGTGTGTTTTCGGTAAACTCGCCATGGGAAACAATTTCGTGGGCCAAGAGACCAACTGCAGCTACTAGTAGGACGAGGCATGAATTAGGAGATGGTATCAACGGCCCAGATATGATGCGAAAGTACTCTTCGGAGAACCCAGGACTTAGAATTGGATACCAGATATGGACGTTCTCAAAAAAAGCCGCTAGGGCGCTATAAACATGGGTATTAGGCCGTATCCTAAGTGAATATTCTGGAAAAAGTCAGCTTACCTAGCTGCTTGGTGATGTTGGACAATACACAGCCGAGGAGTGCCAGTAGAGCTAAGGGCTGCCAAAGGTATCCTTTCTAGCCTAGTAAGCTCATCGGCAATATCCTCTCCTAAGCCCAAAGCGCCCATCATACGTCGCGTGTTGAGCAGTTTGTAAGGGGTATTCCCAAAGTCAGTTAATTCCTCTCTTGTTGCCGTGGACTCCACTGCTCCACTAGTTTCACGTTGGAGCCTCGGCGAGGAGCTACCCTTAAGAATACTAGTTAGGTGGTCGAGGCGTTGATGGATGGTAGTGAGCTCGACTTCATATCTGCTAGCATTACGTCAGCACTTGCTCTATTAATGGAAGAAAGACAATAGTATTAGGCATATTTTTAAGAAGAAGTTGGCAGGGTAAGGACTTCAATACCTTGTTTCTGGAGCCGCTACAGGCTGTGGGTAGTTGCAGTCAACATTACGAGACTTGCAGTACGAGCATGAGGGCCGTTGGCTGTCACATTTTGTCCGTCTAGCACGGCACCTATTACACGCAATGGCGGATTTCTTTCTCGTCCTTGTCCGGATGGCTGGTCGACATTGTGGGGCCACAGGTTGCGACTGTGGTGGAGAGGAGTGGTATCGGGGACCAGGTGTATTGCTTTCCGGGCCTTCAGATTCATGGAGTGCATCCTGCCCCATTGTTTTAATGCTGAGGGTTATCGGGATTTGCTTCCAAGGTGAAGGGACAAATATGCTGTAGGACGAGAAGGAATCAGCGGGCAAAGGCAAGTTGTCCGCGAGAAGTTAAATATATCGTTGTGGAAGACGATTGTCAAGCGGGTCGTCTAAAGCGAGCAGGGTTGTGCGGGGGATCTGAAATGTGGGGAAATGCCCCACCCTCTCCACACTTCGCGGAAATAGGGATGATTGCTCCGATAATGATGAGATGTGCGCACGCAGTCGCGCTTCTCCCCCTTCAGAGACGCAGGTTCCAGAATTAGAATTCTCACACCAACGCTGATATGGCTTCAAATCGATCGTTCTTGCGTCTTTTTTGTGGTACCAAGGAGTGGATTCACAGGATCATCGTTGCAACTTACTATCAGCGAAATGCATGTGGTAACTCAATTGACGGTTAGCGACTCTTTGCCCATTTCTCAAAAGTATAACTACCATCATTGAACTCCCCACTCGACTTTCCTCTCGTTCATATTCTCTCACACATCGAATCAATTATTATTAGGTCCTCGCCACTCTAAAAACCTGCCGTTTACCAAGAAACAACTACTCTATCCACAAGCATGTCAACCTCTGCCTTTCTTGATGGCGACTTGATGTCGGCCGCAGCGCAACGTAAGGTTTCTCGTAGCGCTCGAATTTCCAGCTGGGATCAATCTGGATTGAACGAGGACGCCTTTATAGTCCAACCAGGAGAGACTGCCACCTTGTGTGATATCGAAGGCCCAGGCAAAATTACTCACCTGTGGTTTGTTCAAGCCTGCCGCCGCATTCTAGGCCCCGGGCTGATCCCGTACTCGAAATCGGGCGTTGCCATGATGGAGATACACAATGCCCTGGGTCTGAACTATGAAGACAACGATCCAGATTATTACCGAAAGGTTATCATTAAGATGTACTGGGATGGCGCCGAGACACCTAATGTCATAGCACCCATCGGAGACTTTTTTTGTTTGGGTCATTCTATGGCAGCGAATTTCCAGTCTACGCCATTTACCGTCAGTGTTAAGCCGTCGGAAGAGAAGAAATTTGGTGGAAATGCCGCATTCAACTGCTATATCCCAATGCCGTTCAACAAGCGTGCAAGAATCGAGATTGAAAACCAAGGCGAGAACGCCTACATCCAATATTTCTACATCGACTACGAGCTTCGCCCAACCCCGTTCAATCCGTCGGAGATCCTCTACTTTCACGCACATTGGCGACGGGAAAACCCAACGAAAGGATGGGCTGCACAAAACACACAGACGAATAGCCTTGAAACCCAGGTCCCCAACTTGGACGGCAAAGGCAACTACACAATTCTCGAAACTGAAGGAGCAGGAGCCTTCATCGGATGCAATCACTCTGTGCTGCATTTCCAAGGGACATGGTGGGGAGAGGGCGACGACATGATCTTCATTGATGATGACACTTGGCCCCCGAGTATGCACGGTACCGGTGGTGAGGACTACTTCAGTCAGGGATGGGGTATGCAGAAGAATGCGTTTCCTTTCGCGGGAACCATCATCCATGAGGATGACGTGCCTGGTTACCAAGTGTCATACCGCTGGCACTTACCAGATCCTGTACGCTTCAACTCGAAAATCAAAGTGACTCTGGAAAATGGCCATGCGAACCACCTCAGCGACGACTGGTCTAGTACCGCATACTGGTACCAGACTCTGCCTGGCCCGAAATTAGATATCCTTCCCGTGGCGGAACGGCTCCCTAACCGACCAGAGGTCAAGCAGCCAGAGACTCCTGTTGCAAAGGGCCTGACGGAGCTACAGACGGCAAACCTCAAACAGCAAGGCGAGAGAATGAAAGAATTTGTTGACGACCGTGAGAAGTGGCTCGAGAGAAGGGCTGTCGCGAGCAGAGAAAGGGCTCGGAACAACATTGAGATCGCAAAGGACATCAGAAAAAGATTTATGGAGAGCCTAGAACAGTAAAAAGTCAAGCCAGAAGATCAGCATACATTAAATCAAGTAGCATAGTACAAATTCACACTCTATCTGTAATTTCTTGCCCTATACGCACATGATTCTGTAATAGTCTACATAAAAATTTAGGTGATTTCGCGTTAATTTCGCGGGTTGCGCCGTAACACAAGAGCTTACGCAGTATTGGAGGCTCTGTCTACAGCTGCAACTAATGCCATAGTGGCGACTCCTTCCTTCGCTCTACCATCAGCATATTTTTTGAAAGTGTCGGACAGGGACTTTGTTCTGATACAGCCAGTCAATTTCTTCGATCGCAAAGCCCTTCAGATCTGGAATAACGAAGAAGGATACAACGAAAAGCAGGATTGATGCCCCAAAGAACACAAATCCGGTGCGAGCGCCTAGGTTTCCAGCATCAACATTATACATGTAGGGCACTGTGAAGGTAAACAGCCAGGTCGCAAAGGCCAAAGAGATGACAGCTATAGGTTGAGTTTTGCCTCTTAGTCGGTACGATGAGATCTCGCCAGTAATAGCCCAGCCTGTGGAGGTCAAAGCCACAACTTACCATGATATAAGGACATTCCTGAAACGTGTTAGCCGAACCGATTGGTAGATAGACGAAGAGGAATCTTACATGATTATAGCGATGGCCCAAAGACCACGAGAAGTGGGGTCATAATAGAGGGCGCCAATAACCAGCATTTCTGCGCCATTCACAGCTACACCTACTAACCACAATGACCGTCGACCAACTTTCTCTACGTAGAACCACGACGCGACTATAGCCATTATAGCCAAACCAAATCCGCCGATTCCAACGTCAAAGGCATGTACTGACTCACTGTACGCTAGCACGGTCAGAAATATAAACAAACGTAGGGAGGCTAGTGAGAATCAATCCAATAAAACATACGCCTAATCTCAGTCGTATTAGACAAGCCTCAACATTCTCATGTCATTCTCTGGGATCTCTACCCGATCCATTCTCCCATGGATATAGCATTCACCAACTATTTGATAAAGTTCCATGGGGGATGTCTTAGACGAGCTATGCTTAAATCGACGTAAAAGGTACGGTGTTGGTGCCCCAGCAATGATGCACACTAAGTCGCCTTCTTCGGTCCCCGGAGGCACTAAACCCATATATCCGTCTTTGGTGACGCAGAACCTTCGACCAACAGATATTTCAGCGAGGTTATTAGAATAGTCGCGCATGCCTGACTGTATCGCTTCACTTGATAAGTCAGAATTCATGGCCTCTACTTGCGGATCATTTTTCTTCATGATATCTTCAAGCGCTGAACGGGTTCCAGCTGACTGCGTAATTGCAACCCATTCAACCCATTTGCTAAAATACTGTTCAAATTCAGGGGGGGGCAGGTCGAACCTGATGGACTATATCGCCTATGATCGTTCGCCAAAGGGCCTCGGCTCGTGACTGATTACCTTGCGGATATGGGTTTTTGGCTTTTCGGAAAGTTAAATCTTTTGCTTCTTCGTACCAAAGATTCATCGTTGTGCTATAATCGGAAATTGATATTTCGCCAGATTCCCTTTCGGTATCAAGCGTACAGCCCAGCTCATCAATCGTATCTATGAGAATGCCTTTTAGTGATAGCATCTCCACTGACGACTCTGGTACATATTGGAGAAAGTCTATAGTTATCTCAGTGTGCGTGGAAGAGCAGTAGCAGCCGGTGTCCTCTCCTCGAGAAGCAAGAGTAAACCCTACACGCTGGCTACTCCAATCCGCTACCCAAGATGGCAGGGTAGTTGACAACGAATCGGCAACGTCCGTCTTTTTGCGATACCCAACCCCACTGTTACTTAAGATATCAAAATGATCCTTTTCTCGGCCCAGAATGTTCCGGGTCGACCTGATGTACACTTGTGCTGGAGTATCCTTGTAGTCAATAGCTACCAAAGACGGTGTTGTCTCCATAGCAAGGCCAACTAGAGCAAATACTTTATCTCTCGGATCCGTTGACTTGAATTTTGTGCACAGACACAATAATTTTCCAAGCCGTAGGCGCTCCCCATTAGGAACTCTACCATGCTTTGCGTTTAGAAGCCACATGATCGATGCATTGTGGGCAGGGTCGCTTTGAGAACTCTGGTGAAAAGTTCGCATCTCAGGATTAGATGTGTAACTGAGTGAAGCACGTCTATGCGGGTGCCACAAATCCGCCATGACCTTCAACATGATTTCCCAGGGAATATATATCCCACCATGAAGTACTTGGACATTCGAAGCAACGGCAATTTCTTGCAGGACCCAGATCCGGGAGAAATAAGGCTTTTTGAGAAGTTGAACGAGTGCCAGCCATCGTGGGGAATACCGCTCATGAAAAAACCACTTGTCGAAATCATATGCAGAACCCTGAAACATCAAAGAGGTACCATAGAGGTCATAGAGCATTGCAGACGCAAGGCGAGAACTAGATGTATCTCCAGGCCAGACAATGACACGGGTAGCATTCTCATATATCTTCCTCATTATTCTGACTTGTTTGGACCGCTCGATCAGATCGTCTTGATTGATACAGATAGCATCAACCCAAAGTAGCCGATCTTTGAACAACGAAGAGCAAGCATATAATAAGGCATATGCAGATGGAAAACAGTGAAACAATTTTCCGTTCAACAAAATGGTCTTCTTTTCCGTTACAGGACCCCAGCAATATGAGACGGCTTCGTAGGAAGGCAGATCGCCTATCGGCGCTGACAAGCTCCGCTTCCAAGAGCCCAGAAAAAATCCCTCGTCTTTTCAGTCGTAGTAGTCTGATTTCGTTTTTTAATTCGTCTACGGGACAAGATGAATATTCATATCGCTGGATCCCCTTGCTCTCCAACCATCGTCGCTCGATCCGTTCGCAAGGTATGGAAATGCATCTTGGGAGCCAAAAGAGCACCATTCCCTCTAGCATTTCGTATCTATCCCAGATGTACAAAATAGCCAGATGTCCACGTAACAAGAAGCCGAAAAATACAGAAGTGGCGATATCACGCATTCGTCGTGAATTTCTGTTTGACTCCCAGTACAGTAGCATTCCGACTGCAACACCAAAACAGAGCCCTGGAACGAATCCAATACGGATCAGCCAGTAAAGGAATCTAGCCATTGTCCAGAAGTTGACAATCACAATAGTCGTTCCAGCATAGGCAATGACCAAGTATTTCATGCGCATGTACACAACAAGCTCTTCACCTGGTGGGCTCTGAGTCTTCAGGTACACAATTAATTGCCTTACCATTCTTTCAAAAAGCAGATATATACCCCAACACACCGTAAGACTGTGTCGCGCATGCATCGCGCAGTAGAAAGGTCCAATTAATGCAAATATTTTTATGAATTGGAAGAGGTGCATCCGATGAGGAGCATACCAGTTGAATATAGATGACAACCATGACACGAAGCCAAAAGCGATAATCGCATATTTGATTAGCGACGAGAGCAAAGAGTCTAGAGAGATCGCTGTTGCGGCAAATAAGGATGTTCCGATAAAGTGACCAATCTGTTCTCCAAGTATTTCGGCGCCCTCTGTCGTAGTTTGCATCGTTGAAGATGTTAAACTCTGGTCTCGAAAAGCGCTTAAAGCTTTGAATTTAAAAGAAAATACGCTGACGAAGGGGACTTCGGAATAGTAGTAGTTGGGATGAGATTGCAGGAATTGAGCGGGCAGAAACAAATCGACTAAGTGCGAAGGCTGTAACAGGGTTTTCTTTTTAAGCCGCACTGCGCCACAAATCATGCGGGTCCGTAGGAGCCTCGCCATCCTATGTCGCATCTGGTACTATAATTATAATCCTTTGTAGGAAGTAGATAATGCTCACTTAGTTACTAAAATAACTCTATATACGACTACTACATAATTCTTAAATACAACTAACTGGATAAAGCCTTTATAGTTTATATTTATAACACTGTATAAATCTTACCTCTTAATATAAAGCAATACTTGTTAGATTACTACATACATTAAGGTTTTAACTAGACTTTTGGCAACTTAAGAAGAATTATCAACGTTTCTAACCTCCTAAATAGAAAGAGGTTGCCTATAATCAGAGGCGAAATAACTAAGGTTCGGAACCGATAAAAAATAGACCCATATAATAGCTCCTGCTCAGTTCTCTGTTAGATGCTCGCAGCTATATCCCGCAGAAATTCGACGTTTTCGGAGTCCCGATTTGTGTCTTCGAGTGTAGATGTCCCGTAATTACGATTGGCGGAGAGCTTAACGATGGTTACTTTCTTCTCCGGGTTAACATAAACGAGCTGGTTCAGCACGCCGATCGCGCAGTAATCGCCTTTGTGCCCTGCGGGAATCCACCACTGGTAACCGTAACCAAGGTCGAAGTTGTGGTCACCGACTATCGGTTGCCCAGCCTCACGGATGGGTGAATTGATTGTCGTGGACTCTCGTATCCAGCTCGTGCTAATGATCCGCTTGCCCTGCCACATACCGCCGTTTCTGTAGAGTTCTCCGAGCCTCGCATAGTCCCGAGCAGTCATGTTAAGTCCGCCATAGCACATCTCAGTGCCGAGCATGTCGGTGATCCAGAAGCTTGGAGACTCGAAGCCGAGCGGCTGGACGAGCTTTTCGGTCATGTACTCGGTGAGGCTGCGTTTGGTGGCGTGAGCGACGAGCGCACCGAGAATCTGGGTCTCGCCGGAGTTGTAGCGACAGACCGTGTTGGGTGCGCTCTCCCTCACCATTCGAGCAACGAAACCGTCCAGCCCTGAGCCTTTGCCGAGGAGCGCCTAGTTAATCTAGAAGATGTCTAAATTCGGGTCGTTGTAGTCTTCGTTCCACCGGGCCCCGGACGACATGTGTAGCACACTTCTGATCGAGACTCCATCGTAAGCGGAGTCAGGTTGGACAGGTACGTAATTGCTGATAGGCTCGTCGATGCTTGTAATGAAACCCTCGTCGATAGCAATGCCGACGAGGCAGGAAACGAAGCTCTTCGCGACTGACATGGAAAGCTAGTTCACCTTTGGTCCGCCAGTGAGGAGATAGCGCTCATACCGCACCTGACCGTCGACGAGCACGAGCAGGGCCGCGGTATCGGTATCTACGAGAAAGTCCTCGGTCGATTTGATCGCGCCTTCAAAGGCGTACGACGATGGAATCGGAATCTTTGGCCCGATTTGCCAGGCATATGGGGTTGACGACACGGGCATCCTGCTCACAGGGGCGAGGCTGTCGACGCGACAGAAGAACCCATGCTGTGGTGTACCAGTAAACAGGCCGATCTCCGCCAACGACGCTGGCTGCTTCGGGTTGAAAAGCTTCCGGCCGAGATACCGGAGCTTGAACAAGGTCACATTTGCAGTGTGAGATGGCGGCATAATTCCCTGTGGTACAGTAACCAAAGAGTGGTTTTCTGAGCAGATGGGAAGTGTGCAGCTAGTGGGCCCCTAATTGAGGGCCTCGGAGAAGAGGATTGACACCGCATTTATAGCTGGAGGGGTGGTGGGGAAAGAGGCTTACGTTCATGTCTGAACGAATATACATTTGCCTAGAAGACGGGCCCGGAAGCCTCGGCCTCTTTCAGTTGAATATTGTAATATTTTATTTGCGACCTTGGCTGCACAATACCGCGCATTATGTCTGTGCATCACGCTTCCCCGCATGATGTTTTCTGCTAAGATAGATAAAGTAACAAGGATGTCGATAACTTTTAGAGCCGTTATAGGTGGGGTTTGGGAGGGGTAAAGCTGTAAAGGGAAGAATTCTGAGAAATTAAAGTATTCCGGCGCTGAGGGTTTAGGTTTAGTTCCAGGAGTGACGTCCCCACTCACGCACAGACCAAGATACAACCAGTGGGGAGGAGGGCCATTCTATTGGGAAGGATTCACGATTCCGGTGATCCGCATACGAGATCGTATGAGAACAGCAGCCGTAGTCTATCTCTTGGCAGCAGCCGATAGTAATATCACAGAGCAGAATACAGTATATAGACATTTAATAGGATCAATTGAATTGTCTAAATATCTCAACGTTCTACGTAGCTTTAATATGGTGATTCCTGGGGAATGGCCGAGATCCGGTCGGCGAGAGCCGTACGTTCGAGGCCCACAAGCAACAGCGGAGCCAGCAACGATGGCGAATCGAGGCCGACAGCCAGCGGGAAGGGCATGAGGTGTGGAATTTGGAAACCCGGTTGGATTCGTGGGTAGGCAAGTGCCCTCTCTACGGTGAAAATAACCGTCAACCTTATTTCAAACACCCTTCTAGATCATCTGCCTTGTAGTGTTCTGCGAACAAGGATAGTAGTTGAATAACCTAACTAATAACCTATTAAATTGCTATTTGAACTACGGTAAATATAATAGGCTCAATACCCGTGTTACGCCGAAGCACCTGTCTAGACAGACAGACATTTCTAGTACGATTCACTGCTGGTGAACTACTGTGCCCTTTTCCGATGTATCTTCCAGGCTCGACGACGGAGTCGGGACAAGGACATTCGTCGCATCTTGGTTGTGTCTCGTAATAATATCAAATCCCTACATACAGATAATTAGCAAACCGATTCTCTTTTATTTCGCAATACGGTATGTCATAGTATTCTTACCGGGCCCAGGAAGGTCTTGCCATATATCAACCAGTACGCCGAAACGAGCACTCCAAATGTCCCCAGGACAACCGATACGTAATCTGTAAAAACAGTGAGTCTACAGTGGTAACCTCAAGGTTGGGATGGGAGAGCTTACTCATATCGCTCCCTGAAACGTGCAGTGTCGTAGGGAAACAGAAGAACTATCGAATAATATCAGTGACTGATCGGTTACACAGGAATGGGAGTGACATACCACCGACGTGACAACAAGATATGAGATAGCAATAGCGTTTACGACCAAACCCCATCTTCTCCCCATCTTGAAGGGAGTCCTTTCGGTTTGGTGCTCCCTAAGGGTCTTGCGGCCACGGATAAGAACGACAATTATGGGGGCAGCATAGGAAATATCCAAGAAGATGGTGCACGACGCAATGTACGCGCTAAAAGCCACCGTGGGACCTAAGTATAGCAGACCGAAACAAACGTTGAAGACATAGCAGAACAGAATGGCATGTACGGGTACGTTCAAACCAGACTGGATATGAGAGAAAAACTTGTGGAAGACCATGCCATGGTCACGAGCCATGGCAAAGAGAAGCCTGCTAGCACTCGTGATGCTGGCACTAGATCCGTTGATGAAACAAACACTAAGCATCAAGCTCAAAATCGTAGCGGCGGCTCGACTTTTCGTAGCTTGGAGAATCATTTCCACAATGGGCATTCCAGTTGACGTCGATAGTATTGCATCTGGGTTCTTAAGGCAGAAAAGGATAACAAGAATAAAACATGAACCTCTGTATAACTTAGTTTTCTCTCTAAAGGTGATGTGCGGAATTGTGTTCTTTTACTTACGTGACTCCTCCAATACCTATAGCGTAAATCATGGCTCGGGGAGCATCTCGCGCCGGATTCGGCATTTCTTCTGTCATATGCAATACGACATCGAAGGCTATGAGAGAGAGGGCTGACTGTAGGAGCCCCAGCATCCAGGACATTCCATCTGGCCATCCAGTCTGGTTCTGAAAGTTTGTAAAGACAAATTCCGCGTCAGTTTTCTCAGACATGGAGAGGAGAACGACGCTTATAACGACGACACCCAGAATGGACCAATATACTTTGTGATTGTCAGTTTTGGACTTCCGATTGCTGTATGTATTTGCGCTGACTCACGTGCTGCGTCGTTCCATTTCCCCAATATCTTATTTCCCCATATGTTTACAGCTGTTGTGAATGTGAGAATTGCCAAGAAAATTCCGTATGTCCTCGCTGGGGTGATTTCGAACGTCCCGTTCGTGGCAACCACTGCAGCGGCAGCGATGAATAGAGCTATGTCCAAGATCAGTCTTGTTGATAGATGCCCGACTGTAAACACCGATGCACTTACCGGCGAAATAGCTTTGCACTGTCACCACAACTAGCCAACCAGCGATGCTGCTCCACCCGACTATAAAGCTCTGCGATAAAATTGGATATTAGCATAACTGGCAAGACACGCAAGGGGGTCAGGTATGACTAACCGTCGGCTTTTTCCACTTGTCTGTGCAGAGTGCGAAGACGAAATGATATTGCCCTCCAGCCGTGGGCCAGATAGAGCTGAGCTCGCCAAGACTGGCTGCGACGCAGAAACAACACAAAACACAAAAGATGAACCCGTAAAAGAACACAACGGAACTACCCGAAGGCAGTATAAGACCGATGGAGCCGGCGAGGGCAATCCAAGTACTGAAGTGATATCAGAATAAGTGTTGCTTCTCGTCACTATAATAGAAACGGAAACATACTTTAGGATGGCAAAGGCCATGGCCACTGTTGACAAGGTAGAAAACCGCTGCTGGAGGGCCCCATGGCTCGATGCTGTATTCGCTCCGGATGCTGTCATTTTTATTGTGTAGACGAATGCGCTGCAAAAGAGATAGTTATGGAAATATCATTTGGCTGTGGCGGCAATGAGCCTGATATGTATCTCTCAACAATCGTTTAGTTCACTCGGAGCTGTGGAAGCGGTACGCTAGGTTCAGTGTTTGCCTCTCTATTAAGAGAGGCGTATTGGGTTATCATAGTGCAGCTAGAATGACGTCCCGTATGTTGGTATCGAAGTACAGGTTGCTGATAGAACCTCCTCCATACCGATGATAAGGAGAGGCGTTAGAGCCTCCTCCATACCGATGATAAGGAATGACGTTAGAACCCGGGCCCTTTCCAAAATAGGCAAATTTGCGAGAAGTTAGATAGACCGGGACCCATCGCCAAACTCCATGCGACATGCCACAAGATGCGGGGTAACCGTATCCACCCCCATCGCTTCCGCTCTAGGTGCCGCTCAGCGAAACGAGCGAAACTCACCAATACGAGTGTTTCAATACTATTATCAACACGCGAATTATCACCTTTACATTTCATTGCAACAATGCCTCTAAAATTTGAGCTTGCACAAGAGAAACAAATAACTAAAGCTTTAGATGAATACAAATTGGACCCTGCTTTAAAGCTTGCTGTCCTGCCTACAATGATGCTTATCTTCGAGATTGAGAAGCATGGACTAGCTCCGGCTCCGTCAAAACCGCTTGAGAGGCTCTAACGCCCATGTGGCGCTAGAGTCGGCTGTACCCCACAAGGGTGCCGCCAAGATCAAGGATAAGTCATGCGTGCATAGGGGTGGATTCTGCCCGCCAAATCGGGTAATTTTTTGAGAACGTAGATCCCCGCCGTTAGGGAAGTGCCTGGAGAGTTTTCAATCCGTCCGAATCGACTCTCGAGAAATTTCCCCTTAGAGCTAGAGTAGTAGCCAATCTCATGCACACTGGCTTATGCTGATAATGGATGGGCCGACGCGCGCCTTTTCGCGGTAGTCCATAATTACCATATTAATAACCAGACCTGTTCAATAAAATGGGCAATAGCGACAGTTTCTCTTGAATTTTGTTACTCGAAGTTACATTTTACGACAAACACGGCGTTCAATGGCATCTAAAGACGGCTTCTCCTGGACCAAGGCCCATGGCCTCAAGGCTGGAGTTCCCTGTGTTGGCGCAATTGAGCCGCCTTCAAATTTGAAAGGCACCAATTCAAGATTTGATGTCATCATTGTCGGCGCAGGATACTGCGGCCTCACAGCAGCTCGTGATGCCAGTCTCTCAGGTATGTGACCATCGTCCTGCTGGAAAACTGATATTCGACGCATGGTGTTAATTACGTTTGCATAGGCCTTAAGGTCCTACTCCTCGAAGCTCGCGACCGAATTGGCGGTCGTTCATGGTCATCCAACATCGACGGATACCCGTACGAGATGGGTGGCACATGGGTATACTGGAGCCAGGCCAATGTATGGCGTGAAATAGCACGTTACGGCATGCAAGACGAGCTCGAGATATCCTACGACTTTTCCAGGGGAATCAATCAGTATTTGCTAGCTAATGCGCAGGGCACGCAGCATTTCAGCCACGATGAAGAGGTGAGCTCGCATCTAGCCCCAGACATGTTCAGCAAAGAGAAAACTAACCTTGCTATTCAAAGGATGACATGATGGAATCTTCTCTCTCTAAACTAGTCAACGTTGATGGGTCTTTCGGTCGCAAGATTGTTCCGTTCCCCCACAGCGGCGTTCTTAGCCCAGAAGCTCGAAAGTACGACCATATGTCCGTTGCCAACCGCCTCGCAGAAATTAAGAATGATCTGACCCCCAATGAGCGTCTCTGTGTGGAGGCCTTCGTTCTACTCTGCAGTGGAGGCACTCTGGAGACAACAAGCTTCTACGAGTTCTTGCACTGGTGGGCCTTGAGCGGGTACTCATATGAGGGCTGCGTTAATCATCTTGTTAAGTATAAGTTCCGGGGTGGACAGTCGTCTTTCGCGATCCGCTTCTTCCAGGAAGCCCTGGCCACAGGGAACTTCACATATGCCTTTAGTCGACCTGTTGCGAGTATCAAAGACAGAGGGGGCACCGTACAGGTGACGACACGCGATGGGCAGACGTTCGAATCTGCAAAGATGATCAGTGCTATTCCACTGAATGTTCTGAGTGATGTCACATTTGACCCGCCCTTTACCCCAGGGAGAAGGACGGCTGCGAGTATCGGCCATGTCAATCAAACAGTTAAGGTTCATGCTGAAATCAGCGACCGAGACCTGCGCTCATTCACCGGTATCAGCTATCCACACAACGGACTCATCTATGGGTTTGGTGATGGCGAGACGCCGGTTGGAAATACGCATGTTGTCGCGTTTGGTGGACAACACAATCACTTCCACCCCGAGGACAATATTGATCACACCATAGCCGCTTTCCAGGGATTCACACCAATGAACGTGGAGAGGCTTGTAAGTTAGAGCTACACAGATTGAGCAGCAACTTTTTCGCTGATGTAGCCTAAATAGGTCTTCCACAACTGGTCTAGGGATGAGTTTGCTAAAGGAGCATGGTAGGAGACTTGCCCCGTCTGTTCCAAAGTTTGTTATACGCGCAGTTCTCATGTTTTTTATAGGTTCTTCCCAGCGCCGGGGTTGTTGTCTACATATCTAAAGGACATGCGAGCACGACAAGGAAACATCATATTCGCATGCTCCGATTGGGCGCTGGGTTGGCGCAGCTTCATTGATGGAGCTATCGAAGAAGGTGCCAGAGCTGCTGCTGCTGTTCAGGCTGATCTTGCAGGGCGAGCGAAACTATAAATGTAAATATGAGATAATCATATTGTATGCGGTGGAAGTTTAATCCCATAATGAGGACATGGCATTCTGTAGCTACTTATTTGACAAAGAATGGTACAGAATGATTGACTTATCCTCACATGATTAAAAGCGGTCTTTGATGCGTCACGACCTCCGTCCAGCACGACGAACTCTGCGTCGCCCAAATATGTTGAATGGTTTCAAGCGCAAGCGGGATAGTGCCAAATCTGGTGCATTCGAATAGACCTCTTAAACGATTGTAAAAGAAGTCACGGTGTTCGGGTAGAACGCTCTCAGCGGCTGCTATGAAGTACGTCCAGACTAGCGCATGGCAGCCCTCTACGCTCGGTTCCAGGTCGAGCACCGTTTGGCGAAGCCGTTCTACAGATTCGATGGAGAGCTCGCAGGAAGTTTTCTGTAGCGCACGGTTTCGATATATCTGACATGCTTGCCGAATGGCATCTTTCATTACCATTGCGTGGGAATACAGCGCGGGGTCGAGTCTGAGCGATGGACATGGCAGCATGAAGTCGAGGTAGTAGTCCGGGCATTTAGTAAGGGTTTCCAAGCCCTTTTCTTCACTAGACAAGGGAAATCCAAATAGTTCGAACCTATTTTCGTCACCAAATGATTAGCCCGACGCCCAGAAAATGTAACGGAAAGGCTGCTACAAAGCCCTCACATTCGGGTCTGCTCCATAATAAATGCTTTAGTAGTGTCTGAGAGTGAGTGTACGGATGCAGATGATCGAGCCAGGCATGATAGGAGCTCGAGGAGGTACACGAAATTATCTGAGCCAGTGATTGTTGTCCCAACAAGCAGTACCAGAACGGTTACCCATTTCGAAAGACTAAACAACCGCTCTGGTTCGAGTAGTAGGGAGTCGCGACATAACCTCGATAATATAGCTTGCTGGCCTACTTCGGCAGCCATACGCATATGTGGCGCCTCTTGTACGAGGTGGAAAGCCGCAATGACAGATACGGCTCGTCCGACCATCTCATCCTGACATGCAAGTGGCAGGATGATTTGACGATAGCCATTGCCGGTGAAATCGAAGACGACCATTTTGGCTGCGATGAAGTTCGAAACTACGAATTAGTAAATCGACGTCAGCTCTTATAGTGATTGCCGGGGCGAGGGGTTGGTGATTACAGTGATCGAAGAGCATCCTGGCTTGAGGAGGTACTACTTCTATTGCTGCGCGGGGTGATGACAGCTGCATAGCGCTCTGATCTGGCTCCTCCAGGTCCTGGTCTAGTTCTTCCAGGTCCAGAATAGAAGCAAGCTGTGGGTGGCTCGGAGTTCCAGAGGGAAGAGGTCGGTCCTCTAGAGCTTCCGTAGACAGTGGCAAGCCTGACCCTAGGGTCAACGACGAGATGGCGGAGCCACGACGCGCAGACGATTTGGACCCATCTAACCTAGGCGCTCGCATCTGTAGCTGAGTACTGGCTATGTTGGTACATCGGTAGCGCTTTGCGGCTCGCGAAGGCGAGGGAGATCCCGAAGCCTGGTTGTTGATCCCGGCTGGGCCGATGGCTGATTGTGAGGAGTTGGTGGAGGTCATGCGTGTCATGTGCGAGCTGAACCGACATTCAATGCCCTGGCCAGAGCACCTTATGCCCTTCTTACGGCATTTGAAGCACTCCGGCTCTGCCTTATCGCAGCGCACGCGGCGCATGCGGCACTCTAAACAGCCTTCCAATTGACGGTCAGTCAGTCCCATTTGCGAGTGAGCTCGAAAGGGTCGCACAAACCATTATTCCTCTTTGCTAACGACATATTAAACACGGCCACTGTAAGAACATGTCAGTAACTATAGCATCCTTTACATGTCCAATGGATCGTGTTTGGTGAGAGAGTGAGTGTAAGAGAGCCTTGGCTGAACAGGGCAGTGGGAAGTCACGTTACGGGTAGCTACGTAGTATGACTCTGTATTGGTATGTCTGGCAGCTGCCCTTCTGATAAAGGGTCACGTTCCTACTATATGGCTCCTTGTTGTGCGGGGTTCGGTTCGACGGAAGACCCTCTGTCTTGGCACTGCAGCGCAACCATGCCCCGCACATGAGGCTACTCATGATAGAGCGCTCTATCGCCCCTATCTTCGCCTAGCGTTGTTAGGTAATCCCTACATGCCTAAGACTGAGCCACGAAACTGCGTCGGCACCGCAGGAGGTTTACCCCGTGTCACCCCGCTATTGCCTGGGGGGAGGGAGAAAGAAGAGACAAGCAATTTACACATCTGGGCGCAGCTGGGCTGTGTGGCCAACGGGCAGTAGAGAGTAGGCAGCCACGGTTGCAAGCGCCCAAGTGGCCAATTCTCGGCGCGTATTTATACTAGGTGAAGAGACACAGCTAGCGATGCAGAGAGAATCCTCGTGGCTACAAGTCTTATCGCATTTGCGACTTATTCACTAGCAGCCGAAGCTCGCCCGCAAGCGATTCAATGCCGCTTTTCAGCCGTATCCGTGGTGGTTCGAGCCAGGTCGATGCGGATCCACATTCCTGGAAGCTGCCGTCATCCTACTCGGCTCCAAAGCCGGGGGGTAAGCAGACCATCATTCCCGACCCGAAGGTATTTGCCAACGTCTTCATCCCCAGCGAGCCCCAGATCGGCAAGGTCGAAACCATTTTGGACTACCCCCAGACCAGCCACGCGGCCGTGCATCTGGCCCTGCTCGAGTGCTTCCGGAACCTAAGGCTCAGCGCCAACGCGCTTGATGTCGAGGTCCTGGAGCCGCCAACATACGACCAAACTCCCCGGCCCGGGTCGGCGCGGCTCCCAGAATCTCAGAGATGGGATCTCCTCATCAAGTTGGCTGTTACGCGCTTCCTGGGATGGTGGTCCAACATTGGCAGCGTCATGAACCATGCCTCTGTGTATTCGCACCACGGGAGTAAAGAAGTGGCGGTCCAGCTGGCCAAAGACTACCTCCCGCCACTGGACGTGCTGCTCGTGTGGTACGCCTTTGCGTTGGACTCGGACGTCTACGATGACGCCTGCCGGAACCACCAGCAAGACATCCCGCAGCTGCGAAAGCTCTGCTTCCCCTGGCCTGCCATACGCGACGTCATCGACATGGACAAGATGCAGTTCTCTCTGCCTCGTGCCGCCCAAAACCTCTTCTCCAACTTGTCGGGACAGTCTTCTGATATCATCATGTACCTCGAGAGCCCCCCAGCGTACACCGATGATCGCAAGCTCCTATTCGAGGAGAATCTCTTTGCCGAGGTCAAGAAGCATGAATCCTTTATTGACGCGTCGCACGAGCTGCTATGGATCCGCTCGCCTGCCCTCCAGGGAACATTGGTTCGGGCAAGTGTCGAGTACCTAGACTTTCAGCTGAGCGGGTCAGCCGCGGGCAACGAGTGCGGTACGAGCCACCCGTCCTTTGGTCTCAGTCTGCTCTGGCGTACGCACCGACTGTATCCGCTGCAATACGAAGCCTTCATTAAGGAGGTTGTAAACGGTCAACCAGTGAGTAATTCCAAGTCACCCAAAGAGAAGGCAAACTCTTCCCTCGAAAACGCAGATC
Source organism: Pseudogymnoascus sp. BL308 (assembly GCA_001630595.1). Taxonomy (NCBI): domain Eukaryota; kingdom Fungi; phylum Ascomycota; class Leotiomycetes; order Thelebolales; family Thelebolaceae; genus Pseudogymnoascus; species Pseudogymnoascus sp. BL308. The sequence continues at coordinate 48,175 of LMYD01000218.1, read as the reverse complement.
CCGACTTGTTGGCCCAACAGTGTCGTTGCTGGACATGCGAGCGCATCCGGGATGATCTCCCCACGTTCACTCTCGCCGCACCTCCTTACTCCTCCTCCCCAGCATCATCCAGCTCGAACTCCAGGCAGCAGCAGCTCTCTCTCTCTTCCGATCAAGTCCGCCAGATAAAAGATGATCTGGGCTTCTACCACGCCGTTGAGGGAGCGCGTAGTCGCAAGGCACCACTGCCAACACGACCACTGACAGCGGCGGAGAAGGAAGCAGAGAGGATTGCCAAGGAGAAGCAAAAGGAGGTTGGGTATATGCCGGGGCTGAACGAGTATTTTGAGATCCTACCTGATGGCACACGCAAGATCCGGAGGCAGAAAAACGTAGCCGCCTGGGGTAAAGGGGTATGGATTTAATCTATTTTTCTTAGGAGTAGCCCAAATTCATCAATCGTCCGTATTTGCGTAGGGGGTAATTAGGGATAGTACAGTCATAATGGAAACCTTCCCTTAAAACTCGCATACACATTCTGTGATAGTGCAGCAGATACTCTTCATTCGGAAGTTGGCTTGTTGCTTATATTTCGTCTAATTCTCTGATTTCCAGGCATAACTTGGTCCCTGGCAACCTTACGTCCGCGTTCCTGTTTTGATCATTCTACCATGGCTGCTACTAAGATACCCTTGATGTTTCTTCTCATTACCCATGTTTGCCGATTCGGAACCACACCACGGCTATACTACGGCAGTCAAGTGGGTCGAACTCTTCGTAGCTCTATATTTTGGCAAGAATAAGCACACCCTGCCACGATAATCTTGCCTTTCGGAGAGTCTACAAACCCTCCATCCACAAACTAACTCGGGTGATTGCCGTCTTCGTATTTCAATTATCAGGTGGTTTGTGAGTGATTACAAGGACAGATAAGCATCGCGAAGTCCGTTGGGCTATGTTACAAATTCACCGGCAGTTGGTGTGACGAAATAAAACTTGCCCCACAGTAACAAAGTCTTAACTTTTGATCGCTGCGAGAAGCAGAGTGACTTAAGCACCCAAAACGCTTGACATCAAGTAGCATTGGCGCTAATTTCAAAATGGTAACTATAAACTTACTCAAACGCCTAGCCCAAACATAATCCTACTCCCGCTAGGTTACCAACTGTGCGTCTCTTCAAGTGCGATTATTTCAATGAGTCTCTAGGACTTGATAAGTCCTTGCAATAACAAGCGTCATTGGCGCAAACTCCGGCAACAGCGGTTTTAGCAGACAATAATCGGGACCGATTTGCAGGTTGTATTTGCCGAAAGTCCATCTTTTATTGGCATTATAGCACTAAAGCGGAAGAGTAGCGTTAAATGGTCGATGTCTATATTAGATGCCGAAGCAAGCAACCGGAGCTCCACAAATTGTAGAGGCGGAGACAAAGCGCACCCCGCCTTTCCCAAGCAGCACACCCCTGATGAGGATAACAGCTAAGGCCTCACAACATATAATACTGCCGAAGAAAGGACCGAGAACTGGTAACAGGGTAAGTTAACCGGTGGTTAGAACTCATTCGGAATTGTTTGGAAGAGTTGGAACCTCACGAGGTGTGCATAGGCTGCGGGGTTACTGGTAGCTATGCAAACTAACAGTCAAGGGTTGACATCCGACATATCAATCAAAAAAATACTATATTTATATAAGACACATTCTTCTGTCATTTACGCCAGACCTTATGCTAGGAATAGCCAGATACTTTGGGTTCTCTGAGCGTGCTTGCTTATACTGCCGCCCACTTTTACTCTTTCTCATCATTGACTTACAATGCAACTACCCTGCCGACTTGTGCAGGCGAATATCCTGCTCTTTCTTGCCTCGACTTTGCAATATGCGTCTGCTGCAAATGATGAAAGTCAGCAACCTGTAGTAAACCTCAATAATGGGAGTTACTACGGTGTTTATAATCCAAGCTATGGCGAGGACATCTTTCTTGGAATTCCATATGCCCAGCCTCCTCTTGGCGACCTGCGATTTCGATTACCTCAATCATTAAACACGACGTGGACCGGACAGAAAAACGCAACAAGTTATTCTTATGAATGCATAGGGTACGGCAGCGACGACTGGGTCCTAGGAAATCCAGTTTCTGAAGACTGCTTGACGGTCAACGTTGTACGTCCCCACGGCCTTGTGGCCGGAGACAACCTACCAGTTGCTGTTTGGATCCACGGAGGGGGATTTTACAACGGGGGTAGCCTCGATCAGCGTTACAACCTCTCCTTTATTGTCCAGGAGTCAATGTCTATGCGCTCACCTATTATCGCTGTCAGTCTGAATTATCGTCTTGCTGCGTGGGGTTTTATGTCTAGTCAAGAGGTGGCTGATGCCGGCATTACGAATCTTGGGCTCCGAGATCAACGCCTAGCGTTACATTGGATCCAGGAGAATATACAGAAGTTTGGTGGAGACCCCAGCAAGGTAACCATCTGGGGAGAAAGTGCGGGTGGGCATAGTGTTGGTGCTCATCTAGTTGCATACGGAGGAAGAGACGATAAGCTGTTTCGAGGAGCAATCTCTCAGAGTGGAGCTCCCGCTCCTTACACCACTTTACCAACAATCCCGACCTGGCAGCCTATATACAATGCTATTGTCAATGCAACGAATTGTACTTCCTCTGTGGATACCCTTGGCTGCCTTCGAACGGTACCATCGGATACACTGTCAGCCATCTTCAACAGCAGTATCACAAGCGATGCAGTCTATTTACCTAGTGTTGACCGAGACATTCTTCGCGAATCTGGCACAAAACAACTGAGAAAAGGCCAATTTGTAAAGGTACCGTATCTCAATGGAGCCAACTTTGACGAAGGTGGGGCGTTTGGACTCAAAGGTATCAATACTACAGACCAATTCTTGGGTTTAGTCAAATCAGCTGGTCCTGACAACGCAACGTCCGCCACAATCGCTGCTCTGTATCCCGACATACCTGGTATTGGAATTCCAGCCACATTACAAGGCCGACCGCCTCTATCTCTAGCGGAGTACGGACACCAGTGGAAAAGATCTGCCGCATACGAAGGAGACTTATGGATGCATGTTGGTCGGCGACTTACGAGCCAGTCCTGGGCTGCCCATAATGTTAGCACCTGGTCCTATCATTTCAACGTCTTGGCCAACGGAGTTAGCCCATTAAATGGTGCATCGCATTTCCAGGAAGTGGCTTTTGTTATGAATAACGTCCAAGGTCTTGGCTACGACACAGTGGTCGCAGTGAATCCCTTTGCAAACAAGCCAGCTACTTTTCCAAGATTAGCCAAAATCATGTCAAGGATGTGGATCAGTTTTATATCTGAACTAGACCCGAACTATAATGGAGGTAAGACCGTTAAGAATCTGAGCTAGAGGTGCATTGGTTAACTACTATAACAGCAACCTGCACATACTGGCCTGAGTACACATTAGAACAGCCACAGAATATTGTTTTTGACACTAATGTAACGGCACTATCTTATATTGAGCAGGATATTTATCGTGCTGAGGCTATAGCATATATTAGTGACCGCCTAGAAACGGTATTTGGACGATAGCTTCTGAGAGCCATGATTTATCACAATTAGTTTATACCGAGCTATTGTTCTCATCGATGCCCTAGAATATAACAGCAGTCATGCCCAACACTAAACCTTAATATCACTACAAATTAAAGCAAAGAGTAAAACACAGGATAATCCTCGGCTTGAGCTAAATCAGATTATGGTGTTTCATAAGCCGTTGATTCTAAGCAATTTTCCTATCTAGTATGCTCGCTTTGCGGAAGTCCTGAAGGATAATTTAAACCTAAAACTGTTGCGGCAAACGTGCTTGATATCACTTATTCATGGCTGTCAAATAGGACGCTACTGTCGAGCAATTCGTTTTCACTCTTGAAAGTCTCCACGAACGACCGCACCATGATTCGAAGTATACTTAGCTTTAAAAGCTCTTCTAATCCAGTCTCGGTTCCAAATCTTAAGGGGATCCATCCGGGATCATTTCCTTTCTTTTTGCTGTATGCCTTCCACATAGCGTATGTCCATAGTTGCGTTGTCTAAGTCGAGGGCGCCTTTATTGGTGCATTTGTGGTGGCGTTTGCCCAAGTGCATGAAGAGGCGAAAGATAGAACGTGAGGCAAGGAGACTGGCCATTTCTTAGTGGATCAGGAAAGCTAGTATATATGACGCCAAAAATGATGGATTGAATGTAATAATCGACATTTTGCGAAGGTTCGTAAAGAACTTATATAATATGCCTACCTCTCACGCCGCCATATTGAAACGTAAAACTACGAACACCAACTCTGAATAACCAGCCCGCCGTCAGATAACCATGTCAGACTATCAGCATGTAGACTTCATCAGCTCACATACTGAGCAAGACCATGTCTCACAGGTCCACAACGCCGACCTATTTCACCACTGCTTGATAGCCTACTTATCTGATTTGACCAGCAATAACAGACCCATAGAAGTATGGGCAACAGCAAGTAGTTTCGTTGGAGCTGACTTATTTTAAGAATTTTGCTAGCACTCACAGTTGGGGTCAGTACCCTGGCCGACCAGCGCTGCATGCCGCGCAAGTTACCCTTCCCTCCTTGTTGATCAGGGAACAAGAACACCGCCAGTCCCCTGATTTGGCATCAAGCTTCTTTAGTCTAGCCGGTGCCGTGCTACTCGATGACAAACGAGACCGCGCTGAGCTCTTCGCCGGTGGAGATTTACAAGGCGTCTTCTTTGTCACTGCCTTTGAGGAAGCCTTGCTCGAAGTAGCTTTCGGGGCCGGTTCTGTACCCGGCCGGGCGGTGCCACAGGCATCGCAACAGATGTCTTCTTCCTTGTTTATCAGTGTGCAGGTTTCGCATTGCCAGAACTCATCGTCGACAAGCTGTACGTATTGTGGTGGTGGTTTGGAGAGCGAAGGGTCCTCTGAGTACTCTGAGTCTGAGTCGTAGGGCTTTGAGGACTTAGATGAGGCATCATATGCGTGAGACAATGAGGGAAGGTTTATAGACAGACTCCCACGTTTTGTTGCTGCTGAACCTTGTGGCGCCCCTTTCTGCTTCGACGATGGCGCTCTTTCCTCCTGAGCTAGCTCCCACAGCGCCTTCTGGATGGCACCCTCGTTGGCATCGTCCTTTTCCACCCTGGACTTCATCACGTTGATACCCGCTGCAGCAACAAGAGCCTTCTGCTCCGACTTTGGCATATCACAGCCGCACCCCTGCGAAATCTGCATCCTCCCAAATGCACCTGTTAGCCTGCTCTGGGCATCACCGCCTGGTCTAGGGCCCGCCTCGACTAGCTTCCGGTTTACTGGTAAAGGCGGTTTCTTTTGGTTGTCTGTAATAGCAGTACGTGCAATACGCCGTGCTTCATCCTGGCGGATACGTTTACCGCTAAGGAGATGACCTTGGCTAAGGAAGGCGTCGCCGGTGAAGCCACTCTGGATGAGAGCGGAGTACTCGTCACGGAGCTGGTCCCATAGTGCGTGAAAGTTCGCGTCGTGCGGGCTAAAGCGGTTATGGGAGAGCTCGTGGAGTAAAGTATCCATGATCATCTGAAAAGTAAAGAACTGAGTTGGGTCCGTGGCGTGGCGAAGGCGAACATGAATGGTCCTCCCGCCCCCGGTGTTGAGACCTCGAACGTGTTAGTGAACACTGAAAACAAGACATGTTTTGAGGTCCACAGACTTACCAAGAAGGTCTCTTTGTCTTGGTAGAAACTCTGCCAATAGTCCTACCTTGAAATTGTGAGCTCGCATTAAAGGTTTGACCTGCGAGGCTGCACGTTGAAGAGTGTTCATTGCAACATCTGGTCTGCTGAGTCCTCGCTCGACCTGAATGTCATATATCAATGGATCCATATTTTCTACCTACCCAGGTGCAGTATTTCGAATAATATAAATGTTACTTATCTTGAAAATAACTTCTGGTGATTGATCAAGGTCGAAGGTGAAGTAGGAGGGCTTCCACTGTCAATATAGACCGCAAGGCTACCGATGGTGAATGTTAGAGGTCATGTTGTTTAATCACTATTGCGAGGGGAATATTGACAAATTCAACGGGAATTAAATGTGATTATTAATATCAACCCTTATAACATTACCCTGATTCATAGTCGAGTACTAAATCATAAAATAAGGTCAATAACGCCGAAGATCAATCTTCACCTTATCAGCCTTATGTACTGGCCATGGTCGATTTTGAGAGTCGGCCAATCGGCATTAGCAGGCGCCGCTCCGGATTAGCTTCAAGCTTGGTCCTGCCCAATGTTATCTATCAGGATAAGGAAGACGGAAACAACCCGTCATTTCAAATCAACCATCACAGATTAAAGGTCTCCGGAACTTTAAGTCGATGCAACATAACCTAAACACCGCCCATACACGCCTACCTGTTCGAAATATATAACATCCACGATGTCCGCAGATGATCAGGCGTTCCTGGATGCCTTGAACTCCGTCCCACGCCATGTCCAACGCTACTCAAATGATATCGCAAACTACGTTGAAGATCATGTCGACAGAGTCGCAAGGACTCTGAGGGACACTCTGGCATCAGCAGACTGGATACCGGAATCAGCAAGGCCTCGGCCAGTCGCTAGAGCTCCAGAGCCATCACCAGTTACCGCGTTGCCGGGTGGTGTGTATGCTCGCGTGCAAGAATGGGTGCTTAAGAACAAAGTCTTTACCACCGCCATCGTCGCAGGGTTTGGAGCGTCGGTATATATGGTGCAGAGGAGGAAAGCAAATTACAACAAGAAAAGGAGAGCAAAGCGTGGCACCAACGGAGCGAGATTGGAAGTGGTGGTGATATCGGGGTCTATGAATGAGCCGCTTGTTCGGTCACTCGCGCTGGATTTGGAGAGAAGGGGCTTCATCGTTTTTATCGTCTGCGACGATGTCCAGGAGGAGCTCCGAGTTCAAAGCGAAGGGAGAAGCGACATCAGGCCTTTGGTTATTAATGTTTCTACATCAAAGGTAAGTCTTTCGGCCCCAAAAATTTGCTTCTCATCACTAACCAGGCACAGCTCGGAAACGACGGCGTCGAGCGGTTTGCACAATTCCTCCAAACGCCCCAGCATGCCTTCGATACAGCCCGCGCCCACTACCTTCAATTCACAGCCCTTATCGTCATCCCGACCCTCACCTATCCGAACTCGCCAGTCGCCACACTCTCTCCCATCGACATCCAAGATGTCATCAACACTCGCCTCCTTCAACCGATCCTCTTAACACAGGCCTTCCTCCCACTCCTCAGCGCACCAACCTCACAACACCACCACGCGCGCCCTCCTCCGCAACCAAGGCTCCTCCTCCTCACCCCCGCCATAATATCATCACTGAACCCCCCCTTCCACGCCCCCGAATCCATAGTCAGCGCCGGCCTAAAATCCTTCACAGCTACCCTCGCTGCTGAGCTCGCCCCTCTCAACGTCCCACTCACACACTTTGAACTCGGCTCATTCGACACCAACCCCATGACACCCAAGAACCAGCTCGCCACCCTCTCAGGCCATAGTGCCGAAGCGCGGACCTGGTCGGACGATGCACGTGAAGCCTACGGTGGCAATTTCATGCGCGTCGCCGGCAGTGCGGTTGAGAAGAAGACCAAGGGGAGCAATTTGCGCGAGCTCCACAATGCTGTCTTTGACGAGATGGCGAAGACGGGTTGGAGGGCTGGGGGGACGGTGATGGTGGGGAGAGGAGCAAGGCTGTATAGCTTTGTTGGCGCGTGGGCGCCGAGGGGGTTGGTGGGGTGGATGATGGGGGTGAGGAGGGTGGAGAGGCCGTTGTCGGGGGTGAGTGTTAGTAGTACCGGTGGAAGCGATGTGGATCTGGAGGCGGGGCATAGCGAGGGCGAGTATGTTTCCGTGCCACCCGGTGATGACAAGGAGAAGCGATGAAGGTGGTACCCTATGGACCTGTTCAAATTATGGCAGGGCCGCGGATGTGAAAATTATAGGCGTTAAGGTTAGGCATCGAGTCAGGCAAAGACTGGACGAGTATCTCTACTCAATGAATTACAGGCGTTCGGAAGGTGGCACGGGACGGCAGGGCAAATCAAATGCTTAAAGCTCGGCTCAAATGGCATCATATTACATAGCCTAATAATACCATGTATAAAATATGTCAAATCATCCCTATCTATACAGGCTCCAAAAGAGACAAAATAACGCCCGTTTATGCTCGGTCGTACATGCGCGCAAATACAGTATGATTCCGCTCCATAACTAACATTTGAGGTTAATCCCATGCCTAATCTCATTCTCCCGCACCTCGAACATGATCTGGATTGCTGTAAACAGAACTCCTGCTGCGGTGAGCAGGAAGGCGATTCCTACGTTATAGTTAGCACATATCCTTATTCCAAGAGCAGGGGTAAATCAACTCACCTCCCCAATCACTAAATATGCCGCGGACGATACTCTTCAACCCGTCCACCCCCACCGCGAAGCCGACCAGGTTGGCCGACATCATCATGATGACATTCAACACCGATCCCGCCGCGCACAACATGCGCCATGCCGTAAGACTATTCTCCCACTTCGAGCGCGGGAAGAGTCTCGTCCCAATAATCTCCGGCAACATGAAAAGCACAATGAGCCAGCCCCAAACGAGCAGGTTAAGACTGATATCGTGCCACAACGCCACAAACGTAAAGACGACGAGGTAATTGAGGATCGTCCTCGCCAAGCCGAAGCGGCCGCTAATGTTGGAACCGCCAAGGGGTATGTACATGTAGCGCACGATCCATTTGTTGAAGGAGCGGTGCCAGGCGCGCCAGAAGCGGACGGTGGAAAAGCTGTCGGAGACACAGCGGATCATGTTCTCGGGAGGGTCGATGCCGTCGAGGAGGGCCCAGAAGCGGAAGAGTCTCCAGGGGAGGAGCAGCTTCAGCCACACGATGTGCAGGTTGAAGAGGGACATGATGGAGAGCTGCTTAGCGCTGTAGTCAGACCAGACGGGGTTGGCCTTGGAGATGGCGACGCAGTAGTCGAAGTGCAGGATGAACTCCATGCAGAGGAAGGTGAGGAAGAGGCGGATGCCGTACTTGAGGGTGCGGGAGGTCTCGATGGTTGGTGACCGGTATTTGCATTGCGAGATGTAGTCGTTGAAGGTGACGATTGGACCAACGAGATAGAGGGGGGCGTAGATGGCGTAGGCGAGGTAGTTGCGGAAGTTGTAGTCTCTTGCGGGGGCTGAGGTGCGGATGCGATCGTTTTCAGAGAGGTTGGCGGGGTCGAGTTGTTTCTTCTTGAATTGATTAGTACGTGTTAGAACAGGGTGGGATTTCCTTGATGGCATACCTCGAGCGGGCTGCCAGCTCTGTGGTCCAAACTCCAGTAGTAGTCTATGTTGAAGCTGACGAGTCTCAAGACTGTGAGGTTGAACAAGATAGCCCATCTAGGCATAATCCCAGAATAATTATCGAGCCAATAACCCCATGAAAGCTTAAACTCTCCATCCTGAAAGGTACCTTGGCTAGCCCATGGCATGAGAAATTTCTCAATTTTGGCATATGGGTATCCGTTGAAAATCTCATTCGCAAACAGGGTGCCGACGGCAAATATCCAGGTTGCTGGCACAACATACTTCTTCGGTAACTTGGTGGCCAGAGAATAGTTGAGGTATAGAATGAAGACGACTTTGAAAACGGAGAAGCCATGGAGAGCAGCCAGAAAGATCAAAGCAAACACAGAGTCGAAGGATGTGCGCTGTTCAAGTCTTGCATCTCCAGCTGCGCCCCCTGGCTGACCAATCCTGCCACTGGTCGAAAATGTTTCCTTCGGCTGAGTTGATATCGGCCGTAGTCTTTCGTAAACACGTCGCAGTACCGGATGGACAAGGAGCAGAGCAAATATATATGGTGTGTTCCTCCTGAATGTTCGGTACTGGGCATCCGACACGTCGACTCTGCGACCCGGTATCCAGCCGGGTGCTAGCCAGCGTTCGTACTTGTAATAGTTGGGATCCGATGCTACAACGATGTCAACAGCTGAAATCATAAAAGGATGGGCAATACTGACGTCTAGAAACATCAAAGGCCACCCAGAACATGTACGCCACAGCTGTAGTAACTACGAAATAGTAGAGGTAGAACTCAGTGGTCTTCCATAAGGAGCGCGTGGGCGGGATTGGCTTCCGCCGGCTGTCAAGCATCACCGGGGCATCTGTGCCAGGCGCAATTCCGTGCCCATTTCGGGCATCAACGACTGCTTGGTATGGGACTCTCGGCGAGCTCGTAAAGCGAGTGTCTAGGGTGTCGAGGGCATAAATGCTGCGAAAGGAGGAGAAAACACCCATGGCTCTCTCATGCGGCCCAGCCAGCTACGATGCGGTATAACGAGCGTCAGGAAAGATAGATATCAATCCGTAGTGGGAGAGAAGCGAATGTGGGAAACGGAGGGGCCTCTCTCTCGCCATGCGGTTTGCGACGAGGTTGTTGTCTTGGGATTGGGATAAATCTGGGGTTGATACGGGAATTGGCGACGGGCTGCGCCTGGACCCTGCCCCTCGCACATGCATGTTCCACCAAAGAAGACGTGTCCTGGGAAGTGCACACGTGACTTATACGAACTAGAATACGGGGATTATAAAATGGGGTAGAAATATATTTAATACGGCCTCAAGCTAGATTATTTTAAAGATTTCGTAGATGATGAACTATGGATATTTAATAGTGAAGAAGTGGCATTGCTCCGTGACACCACTATATGGTTGTAGCGTACCTTGTCGGCGGTATGCTGCCAAGCGGGGCTGGTCAACCTTGAACATGCCAAGACTTCACGTCGACCGTCGATGTTGAGGCTCGATACGCGAAATCGAGCTACGTTCGCGACAACCTTTAGACACCAGCCCCCAGCCACATATTTTGGTGATATTTCGAGAGGGAATCGAGTCGCGAGAATCGATACCGACTGTTGATCATATTTGCGACTCCATTGAACCATACCCCACCATGGCGCAAGCTTTAAACTCGTCTGTGGAGCCCACAAACATCTATGGCGGAGGTAGGTTTTGAACGGCGTGCTACTCTCACCATCTACCGTACTGACTCATTGGCAGATGAGGTATCCGCATTGGTGCTCGATCCCGGATTCACAAATACACGAGCGGGATTTGCTGGCGAAGATGTCCCCAAGTCGGTTATTCCAAGTCACTACGGTGCCGTCGGTGATGGCGATGCCAGAAAGCTGGTCTATGGCGATAACGCCATCCACACACCAATGTCCAACTTAGACATCAAAAACCCAATAGGGCGGGATGGAACCGTGGAGGACTGGGATGCCGCTGCAAAGGTCTGGGAGTATGCGATCACCTCGCGCCTGACGAACTTCAAGCCGACACACCCGTCAAAGAATGGGCTGAATGATGACACGCAAGACATTGATGCAGAGATGGAAGGTGTGGAAGATAATGAGAGGCCGCTCGAGGAAAATCCACTCCTGTTGACGGAAACAGCTTGGAACCCTGCCAAGTCTCGGGAGAAGGCAATTGAGATTGCAATGGAGTCATGGGGTTGTCCTGCTTTCTGGCTTGCACGAAACAGCGTTCTTGCAGCTTTCGCCGCTGGAAAGGCCAGCGCATTGGTTATCGACATCGGTGCAACGAACATCTCCGTGACGCCGATCCATGACGGCCTTATTCTGAAGAAGGGCGTCCAGAAGTCTCCGTTGGCCGGAAACTGGTTGTCATCTCAAATTCGCACATTATTCGACTCCCCGGACACCAAGGTGGACTTAATACCACATTTTATGGTCGCCAAAAAGACAGCTGTTGATGCTGGTGCCCCCGCACAGGCGACGTACCACAACTTCGCAATCCCGCCTACTTCAAGCTATCGCGCATTGCAGGAAGAGCGCGTCCTTACAGAATTCAAGGAGTCTGTTGTCCAAGTCTGGCCAGGCCCCGGACGCCTCAGCTCAGGCACAGCTCAAGGCACGACGAACGAGGACTTTGCCAAGTCACAACCTGGCCGTGTCTTCGAGATGCCCAATGGTTCAAACCAATTATGGGGCGTCGACCGATTCAAGGTTGGCGAAGGCATGTGGGATGAGAAGGCAGCACTACCAGTACCTGGAGAGCCAGCAGTCACCAAGTCACAAACGATCCCGGAGATGATCAAGGCTGCTGTTGCATCGGTCGATATGGATCTTCGCGTCAACCTCCTCCAGAACGTCGTTGTCACTGGTGGTACTACATTGACAACTGGCTTCACCGACAGACTGGTCAGCGAGCTCCAGCAAGCATACCCAGGGGCCCGAGTTAAGATCCAGGCTGCGGGCTTGACGAGCGAGCGCCGCTTTGGTAGCTGGATCGGAGGCAGTATTCTGGGCAGTCTCGGCACGTTCCACCAGATGTGGATCGCGAAGAAAGAGTACGACGAGTTTGGCCCAAATGTTGTGGAGAAGAGATGTAAATGAGAGCCGGAAAAGTTCGACTAGGTAACGGAGGGTGGTTGGCGTTTGGCGTTATTTGGCTGCCGCCATTGCTATAGGATGCAACTTGGAGTACGAAGAGAGTGGAGAATGTGCTCGTTTTATGAAAGACTGCAACTAGAGGAAATAAAAGCACACAAAATATGAAGGCAATAAATTCTACGTTATGGCTATCGGTGTGAGTTTAGAGGACGATCTTTTTGTTCTAAGTCTGATGATGCTTGTTTTCAAAAAAAGAGTGGTTTGATGACAATGTAAGTTCTCTGGGTTGAGGCAAACCCAAACTTAGCTCCCTTTGAGACTCAAAGTAGGGTTCATGGAATGAGTGTTCCATATTGTATCTCGATTATCTCTCTCAAATTCACCTAGGCGTCATCAAGCTACAGATTCCCCTTGGGTCTGCTTCATTGCCATCATATATAATAATACAGTTTTCTCTGCTATGTCTATCATACAAGTATCTTCTGTTCATAGTATTCATTGCGTACTTTCAATAAAAGTTATATAGTTGAGCTTCTCGCTGTATGCATTCAAGAAAGCTCTTGTCTTAACGTTTGTGCCATGGGGTAGTGCGCCTGGTACTGTCTTTGATCTGGTTTCATTATACATGGTGCCGATAAATGCAGTAGTGCTTGAGGGGAATATTATTCATCTGTCAGGAGTCAGGCTTTTCCAGTCTACGATATTGGGTCTGCTAGTACTTGCCCGCTACTGCCAATTGCTATAGAGATTCTATGCTGCTAGCCCCCGTTGCCCCGTATGTGGCATTCAACGCTAAACGTCAACACAAGGGCCATTCACGCGGCACCCCCGTCCATCCATACAGATAAAGTTCGAACCCCCGCAAGCGTTAACGCTTAGCGTGACTTCTTCATTCTCATAACGTTTACACGTACGTTACCACGTCCAAACCACAACGTGCCATCAACTTCTTCTACTTTTGATTCAACTGCTATTACTGTTGTATAATATACACGAGACGGTCAAGAAAAGCTTCTTCGCTCAAGCTAGAATCGATCTACAGATTGAGTAAATATTCTTCAAGTTCTATCAAAACTTTTCAACTACTTACGTTTTAGCATCAACGCAAAGAACGCCCGATCAAAGAACTCAACACCTTCCTTTATCAATCTGATATAGGCAAGTTCTTTGAAAGGTGTGATCTTGTCAATGCTCCTGATAGTTTCTTGAATCTTGTTTCAACACTCCAGCACCTCACCGATCTTCGTGGGGGGAATTGTCAAGAACCAAACTCGCAACAGCCAATGCTAAGCTGCGTTTTTCAGCTCTTCCACTCAACAGTTCTTTGCAACTAGATCGTCTACGCAAAGCACTATTCTACGGCCTCAAAACCACACGCTCGTTGCCTCCCTTTCTGTCAACACTGTCTTTATCGCTGTAAGCTACCTGTGGCAAGCAATTGCAACAATTCTGTTCTATGCTTTCCCACGCATAAAGATCTTCCATTATGGATCCCGACAGCACTACTGCTGAGATCGGTTCTCACGAGAACGATCTGCAGCATTCAGTGCAATCCGACAACATGGTTAATGCATCCCAAATTGTGGCACCAAAAGCCACCGTCGGAACTTTCCAGCCTTCCAAGAACAATTCTACCATGAGCTTCGCGAAAGTCACTGGCCCGCTCTCCAACAGCGATTCTTTTGGTAACTTGTCCAAGGTCACCACTCGCCCTTCACAGAATTCTCTGGCTGGATCTCGCAAGTTTACTCCAGTTCAATCAGTCTTTAATGACTTTGCTACGGCTTACTCATCAATTACGTCCAAGAACTCCATAGTAAAGCTCACGGAGCAAAATGCCACCGATTCCTCATTACCCAAGACGGAGCTTACCCTGGAGCATTTCGAGGTCAAGCCTAAGAGACTCGATACGGCTTTTCCCGATAAATTGCCCACCATTCCACTTCGTGCTGCCTTGAAAGGTGTTCGAAACCTCTCTCTTGAATTCAGCGCTTTGGGTGGCGCGAGTGAATCTGACAAGGGTGTTTTCTCAACTCGAAACCACGGAAACGTTTTCTCGCCACGTCTTTCTGTGGTTGAAGATTCACCACAGTTGGATGCTGAACCATCGGAGGGCCCATCCAGCCTTCTTGTGAACCTACCCAGCACCCCCAAGACTCTGGTCAGTGTATTTGCTGCGAGACCGACTAGCAGCATCTACAGCGTCAGTAGCCCAAGTCCGGCACCGAAATTTCTTTCTCAAGACCCAGATCACGGTGTTTTTCCCCCAGTTCAAGCATCTGGGAATGATGTGAACTATATCTCGTCGTCGCCGATCATTGATCAATCAAAGTACCAGCCTGGTCTATTTCATTCAACTTCGGAGACCGTCATTCACAATCACAACTACGGCGAGGTCCATAGCGTGGACATTGGTGACGATGATGGACCTTATTATGGCTACGACGAGGACATCAGCTTCGAAGGAAGCAACAATGGTGAAGACTTGATTCTTTTCCCAGACCAAGCTCTTACCTTTGAAGACCAAGATCAAATCTCTGTGTCTAATCCGTCCATTATCTCTGTTTCGGATTCATCTCCTCACTCTGAATCAGGCACTGTGTTTCACCATGTGGAGTACGCAGGAATAGAAGACGATGATGTCTCTATTATGAGCTTCTTCGATGAAGACAACAGCCTCGAGTCCATTACGTTGCCGGAGAATATTCCAACGGCAACCAAAACTACACATGGATGCCCCATGGTTTGCCCTTCGCAGGAGTCAATCCAGCCTGCTCCATTTACGCCCTTTCGCCGCGGTACAAACACCAGCAGCAGCGTCCCAGCCACAGTAAACCCATCAAACATTGGCCTTCCTCGTATGCCTGCGCCACCCGGTCGGGTTTATCTGGCCGATACTTCCCCGAGAGTATTGGGCCCATCGTCGTCGCCATACGAAGACACACAGAAGTTTCTTGGTCTTTCACGGAACACTCCGACCAAGAAAAATGTTGGCAAGCTGGCAAACACATCATCGCCACCCCAGAAATCACTTGATGGCGATGATGAACAACCAATGAGCCCCGCAACTCACTCTCGCCATGAGAGAAATATCAGCATTCAGCTTCATGGCATGGCCGACGATGGCGGTAACAGTGACAAGGCCATCTCTCCCAAGAAGGGAGAAGCCGGAACTCAAGTTACACCTCCCAGTTTCAGATCTGTCATGAAAACCCTTCGATCTGACCAGAAACGCCTTTCAAGGATTTTCTCCGACGGTTTCTATGCTACTCATCACTCTCCGTCTAAGAAACTATGGCACAGGAGGAACAAGGCCATCAAAATCCCCATCCGTCCAATTGTGGGCAAAGATGGATCTCCAAAGCGCTCAAAGCGTCGAACCTCAGGTTCGAGCAACGTCACTGGCAAAGAAGACGACGCCAATGACTGGGAGACTGTCACAGATAGTATCATGCTTTTCAACAAGAATGACGAGAAAGGAAACATCCGCCCATTCGTCAATGCTGCGTACGACGACGCAAACAGCACCATTGCCAATTTTTCGGATCGTCTTGGGGAGAGCAGCAGTGGCCCAATTTTGGCTGCCCTGACACTTGCACAATCGGAGCAAGTCATGCGCTATCGTGATCGTGTCAACGGTGAAGATGGGATGCGTCCAGGAAATACCATTGGGACATCGTCATCGGCGATGCTCCCCAGACGTAGACAATATGGAACCGATGGATCTCCTTTGAATGGATCCCGTACGCCAAAGAAGCGATTTGGAGCTGTTACAAGCTCTCTTGTGCCCGAGGATACGCTATCGTCGCCTTTGGACAAATACTCGCGTTCGAGGCAGAATGGCCCAATTAAGAAGGCACAGTTGATGTCTAAGTTCAATGATCGCTTCCAGCAAGATGAATCAATCTCTACTGCCATGGATATGACCCTTTCTGGCAACAACGGTTTTGCTGGTCCATCAACTTCAAAGCCTTGGGTCAAAGGAGCTGACCATTTAGAGGTCGACTTGAGAGGAAGCCCAAGCAGCCAAAGAATGGGTACCCCGGATTCATACATGCTGATGATCATGCAGGCAAACGGAGGTAAAATGCCACAATACATGGGAGACGATTACAGCGAAACTCGCACCCTTGGAAGCAGCGTCGCGGATACCAGCACCGCGTCCGATAGCTCTTTTTTCGACCCGGATGGCCAAGCTGTGAACGCGAACCACCCATATGGCGGTCTGTACGCTTTCAATCAGGATCCCAATGCGAAGGAGCGCACTGGTATTACCCCGGGAAACGCTCGCACCCGTACTCCTCTCGTCAAAGGCCCACCTGGTGCCTTCTACAGAAAGCTTCGCTCGAAGGCAAACTTCGACCGTGCTAAGAAGATCGAGGAGACACCCACTAAGAAGTCATCTTCTCCAACCAAGTCACTGGGACGAACCTTGCCTGATAAAACCGGAGTGGCTTTTTCTCCAAGCCGCATGCTGCGCCCTCTGTCTCTTGTCGCCGAATCGCTGGGACCTATCAACCAGATCATTCCACAGCCTACGGCCACAGAAAACTATGTGTACAAGTCTCCTCTTGCACCTGTCCAGTCCGCCGAGTGGATGAATCTGTATTCGACCGCAGACCTGAACCGCATCAATTCAACCCCGAACTCGATTCATTCGCCCCCGAGTTCGACCCATTCGTCTCCCCGTATTGAGGAACCACTCTTGGGCTCTCGTACCTGGACCGTTCACGAGGGACCCCCACGTTTGGGTGCCTGGATCCATGACAATTCATCGACGGCTACCGACACCGCCGCCCGCAAGGCCAAGATCTCGAATGTTGCAATCGTTGTATGCATGCTCATGCCCCCATCTCTTCTCCTGTTGAGATTTGGCTGGCTCGATCAGTTCATGATCTGGTACACCAAGGGCGACATCTCCCACTTTGGCAAGACCCAGAAGAAGGTCGCAGGCTACTTGTTCGGTTTCTATGTCCTTAGTGCCACTGTCGCCGTCATCATCACGGTCCTCATGCACGCGCTTCATGCATCTGATGCTTGATTCGCTCTTAATCACCGACGCATACTTTGTGTCAAGATTTGTATGTGTATATACTCAAAGAGGCGACAACTGTTGAAGTACAACTTTCGGAAAAGAGAATGGGAAGCGCAAGGAATACAACACGCCCTGAGACTTTTGTGTATCCGCCGACTTCCTCGTTCGATTTCTCATTATAAGTATACGTCGTCCACAATTTGCTAACTGGCTATCGACGGTATTTGAACATATTCACGGAGACCCAAAGGGAATCACTAAATCGTGTAATAGTCAGATCCAATAAAACTATTAAATCCATTTGCAGTCTGAAGTGAAAATTGCGAACTAATCTTGTGAGATCTCTGATTTGTGTATAAAACCCTTTTTTGTTACAGGTAGCTCAAAATCAGACAGTTCAGAAGGTGCCACCAATCGGGTTGAACAATACATGCAGTGGGGGTGCAGCAACGTCTGGCGCGTGGTTGGACCCCAGATTTTAAACTCCAATCAGCCGGCAGTGTGAGACGTGCCGAAAGTCAAATATCGTAAGGTAAGCACCGAGATGTCCAAAAGTGTACGAATATAGGGTTTTTACTCTTATTTCGGCGTGGTTGGAAGTCCCAACACTCTGTACAGTACAGTAGAACCTCCTTAAGACGATACCCCTTTAGGCGATATCCTCGGTATTACGATATTTTTTTCGGAACCAATTAAATTCCCATATAACGTACGATATTCACGATATTGGTCTATAACGTGGAAATATCGCTCTATCGTAGGATATTCTGGTAATTCGTGCCAAATAATTACTATATATAGCCTAGTTCCTTGAGAAATACTGCCTTAAAATTAAGGAGTTACAATTAGTGGAGAGTAATAGTGGTTTACATATATCCAATATCACGATATCCTCGTTAAGACGATACTAAACCACGGGACGGATTACATCGTCTTAAAGAGGTTCTACTGTACTGAAGTTGTTTTGTTTTGCCAAATTTGTCAAAGCTATCCCTACAGCGATCATACCTAAAAGCCCCTGAAACGGTAATGAGCTGACTAGCGTGGCATCTTGACAACAAAACATCTCCCAAATACAGTGGAATCTCGTTAGTATGAACCCAAAGGTCCAGTATTGGCGAGCAGTTATAGTATTTGCTATATCAAGAATTTGTTGTATAAAATTCTCCACTTCTATACATGTTATCACCAGGCTGTATTTCTATCATTTCGTTGCCATAGGTCGAAATTTCTATATAAGATCGTTATATCCGGTCAGATTCCGTCTATTGCATCCATATTCCGCTAAATAGCAGTACGTACTACTTTCTTGGCGCTGTCGGGTATGCTTCCCCTCATGTAAGGGACACAAAGTGCGATTTGTTGTCTTCCAATCTCCTCATCGATGTGTTGATAATCATCATCCATCACGATCCACTCAGCTTCCAGGCAACGTTCGCTCGAAATCCCCATTGTCGGACCCTCAACGGGCACTACGGGACGATACAGATTAGTGGATCTTCCGGCTCCCGGTAGAGCTCTTATACCACATCCGCCAAGTTACGGTGGATATTCAAGTTCCTGGGTCACTGGCGAATCTACGAAGGAAAGCCTTCAGCGTTTAACAATGGGTATTAAAATCGAGGCTGATCCTGAAGCTCGTGCACCTCCTTGACCTTGCCGATTCTTTCTCTCTCTACCTGTGTTACCATGTATATAATAAACTCCTCGAGGCGGAACCAGCAGCATGCTAAGGCTCTGGATGTAGTTTGAAGATGACGGGTCCTATGCCGACGGGCAGTCCATGTACGGCCGTCCCACCGTCCCAAAACTTGTCTGGTTGTTAATCGGTGTTTAGCTATGGCGACTCGATGACCTCTGTTTCGTCGAGTATTATCAATGGCGTCGATGAGCTTGGACGCAAGTATGCATCCTATGGAAAAGCAGGTGAGACGCCCTCTCAACATCCCCACGGCCAAATCTAACCGCCACAGAATATGGATTGCCAATTGATGACGCGGAGCTGGACCGAGTCGACTTGAAGCATCGGATGTACGGCTTGTTGATGGAGGAGAAATTGCTTCTAGCTCCCATTGGTCCGAACCCAGAGCGAATTCTTGATCTTGGAACTGGTAGTGGTAAGGAAGAAGAAATCTCCTCCTTCTTTAGACCATGCTCTAATACCACGAAGGACTGTGGGCGTTGGATATAGCCGACCAATTCCCCACCGCGAATGTCCTAGGAGTTGATATCGCATACGTCCAGCCGCAATGGTCAGTAAAAGTCTCAATCGCAGCTCTATGGGTCGTATTGGCACCCTCCATTCATGAACTTGACGTCCCACAGGGCCCCGTCCAATTGCAATTTTGAGATTGACGACGTCGAGGAGGAATTCACGTACAAGGANCCCCCCCCCCCCCCCCCCCCCCCAATTCGCCGCCCAATGCTCACAACTTCCTCACAGACACACGAAGCCTGGCGGATTCCTTGAGCTCCAGACCCTGCTCCCAGACGTCCAGTGCGACGACGGCTCCACGCCGCCAACAAGCGGTTTCCCGACCTTTGCCACTAAAATCGCCGAGGCGACCAAGATTGCAGGGTACTGGGTACTGGAGCCCAACAAGTACGCGGATTACCTGCGCGATGCGGGGTTTGTGAATATCGTCGAGACGCGGTACAAGCTTCCTACGAGCGCCTGGCCGCGGGATAAGCGCCTGAAGCTCGTTGGGGCTTTCCAGATGCAGAGCTTGCTGGAGGGCGCCAGTGCGCTTAGCCTCCGGGCGTTCAGTAGGGCGTATGGGTGGACAAAGGAACAGACGGATGAGTTTTTGGTGCCGATGAAGAGGGATATCAAGAATTTGAGATATCACTCTTATGTTGAATTGTAAGTCCTATCATTGGGTTTTAAGACGCGAAGTTGGAGCTAATAGACGTAGTGTTGTGGTATACGGGCAAAAGCCCGAAGGTGCAGAAGCAAACCCTAAAGGGGAAGAAACAAAGCCGGCGAGTACGGAGGCAAAGGGGGTTTGATAACTTGCGATGAGCTGGACTCGGAGTATCTGCAAAAATGGGGCAACGGAAGACATATATAGTAGGCGCTATCGTTGAATATTTCTAATATATTTATATATCAGTATATTTAATCAAGGTTCACATATTCCTCCTCTGTTCTCTAACCGTACCCCCACCATATATTTTGTTGTGAACTAGAAGCCATATTTTGAGAGCAATTTATCCAGAGGATTTCAATTTTTATTCAATAGTGTTTTATAAATAATACATATTTAAGATCACAACTCCATACTAATGGCCCCCAAAAAAATCTAACAAGCTTACTACCTACCATTAAAGAGTCACAGCAGCTTCTTACTTCAGCATTGAAAATATTAGCTTTGGTGCTGTTGCTACCCCTTGTTGCCGGAGGCGAGCTTGAATTAAACGCCGCACCCGTTGCTTGGTCGAAACGTGCAAGCAGGTGATGAACATCGCAAAGGCTGTCAGGGCTAGCGTTATATGCTACTGTAGAGGGATTTCACTAAAATTAACCTTTAGAGATGTTGTGGGACAATTAAGTCGACAAATCTATTCCCATATCTATACTGGAGCTCAACCTGAAACAACAGACTGCTGTCGCCCATATTATCGCTTTCCCCAAGAATTCGCTTCGTAGCCTGGCGGTCTGGGAACCTCGACCCCTCCACCACAACCACAACGTCGTCCAGCACAGCTCCAAACCTCGCCCTCCACCCCCCCAACAACCCCTCCAACCATCACCATGGCATCCGTCGACCAATTCGACAGCGCGCTGTAAGTTCTGCCATCTCCCTCCCTCCCTCCTTCCGCAGCAGCACCAGGAACCCCGCACTAACACTCCCACCCGCAGCGACCTCCTCCGCCGCCTCGACCCCAAGCACACCTCGACGCACCTCAACTCGCTCATCGGGCTCGTCCCCGACCTAACCGAGGACCTCCTCTCCTCGGTCGACCAGCCGCTCAGCACACGCTGGTGCAGCAAGACCAAGCGCGACTACCTGGTCTGCGACTACAACCGTGATGGCGACAGCTACCGGTCGCCGTGGTCGGGGGAGTTTGAGCCGGCGCTCGAGCAGAGCAGCGAGGGCGGTGTGGATGATGGGGCCGGAGCGGGCGCGGTGCCCAGTGATAGGGTGAGGAAGATGGAGATTAGAGCCAATGAGGCGTTTGATGTGTATCGCGAGCTGTATTATGAGGGGGGGCTGAGCTCGGTGTACTTCTGGAACTTGGATGATGGGTTTGCGGGGGTTGTGCTGCTGAAGAAAGGTATGTTTCGCCGGGGGGCCTATGTGTTTCATTTAGAGGGAGGATGAGTGCGGGGGAATGTAGATGGGCAAGCAGCTGGGGGGTGCTTGTGAATGCAATTTTTGGGCTTGGCTAATGGTGTGATGCAGGCTCTCCGCAGAACAGCGGCCCGGAAGGTTCATGGGACTCGATCCACGTCTTCGAAGCCATCGACCGCGCGCGCACCGCGCACTACAAGCTGACCTCGACGGTGATCCTACACCTCTCGACGGGCACAGACGCGCTGGGCGACATGGAGCTCTCGGGCAACATGACGCGGCAGATCGAGGCGGACCTGACGGTCGACGACGACGGGAGCCACATCTCCAACATCGGCAAGCTGGTCGAGGACATGGAGCTCAAGATGCGCAATCTGCTGCAGGAGGTGTACTTTGGCAAGGCCAAGGATGTGGTGGGTGACCTGCGCAGCGTGCAGAGCTTGGCCGAGGCGAACAAGGAGAAGAATGCGCATCGCGAGATGATTGATTCTATGAAGAGGTAGAAGGGAGGGTTGAGTTCTGTATTTATTGCGAGCTATTATGGGGCGTTTATAAACCGAATTCTGTGGTCTCACGATTTGTTGCCAGATGGCGTCATTGAAGCCGGTCACTGTCGACTTCATCTCAAAAAGATGCCTACTATGCGATCTTGGAGGTGCTTGGGTATTCTGGATGGTTTCTAGTTATATAACCTCTAACCCACACGGTTTCTAGGGTAATCCGCTAGCAATGACTCGCCCAATCCATATGTGCAGCCTGTCTGTACACCCTACTCACTCCATCATCCCTTGCGTCCAGCGCACCTCTAGGCCTTTGGGCCAGCGAAGTCGTAGAAGATCCTGACCTTCAACACCTCCGAGCCCTTGCTGATGACCACCTTCCTGGTGTAGTACCTGAGGCCGTTGAGCTCAGTGAAGCCCCAGAGCTGGACGGCGGTCCAGCCGTTCGTCTTGCTGACGGCGGTGGTCAGAATGTGCGGCTCGCCGTTGGGGCCAACCTTCTCATCGAGCCATCCCTCCTTCTGGAAGCTGTCCAGGGCGTCCCACTCAGCGCCCTTGTTGTCGAGCCACTTGGTCTGGCCGGTCAGCGAGCCGAAGACGTGGTCCTCGTGCGCGTTCTCGGACCAGTCGACCACGCGGTGCTCGGCGGTGCCTTGGATGCCGCCGGTTCCGGTCGACTCAATGTCGATGATGGTGACGCCGTTCTCAACCTTCTCGGTGATGGAGAGAGTGATGGTCGCGAGGCCGATGGCCTTGCGCTTGAGCCAGCCGACGCCCTGGAGAGAGAGGACGGGCTCGGTCTCATCGGAGATGGCCTTGTTCTGTGTGGTTGTTAGCTGTGGTGTCTCTGCATGTGCTTGGGATGGGGGTTGTTGCGTACCAGAACCCATTGACCGTTCAGGTTCGCAATAGTGTATTCAGCGGGGGCGGCCATTTTGAATGTATTGATCTAGTTCTTTCCGGAAGACTTGATTTCTAGGTATAAAATATGAGCTTGGATGCGACGATTGAGCAGATGTGCGTTCTCTTGTGGTAAAAGAATAAGGCTGGAGTTGTGACGGAAAGAGCGAAGGGACGGGGAGGAGGGGCACAACGTACGACGATGAGGGCAGTTTTTTTGGTAAGAGCGAGAGGATAGATGACTTTAGAGTTTCCACAACCAGAACACTCCCCATAAAACTGCGGTTCCACGCATGGATATATGCATGCGCATCGCGCGCAGGTCGAGGGGATCCCCAGGTCCAAAACGTCACCGAGGCTCTGTCACATGTGAGAGCGGTGCCTGGGCGTGTAGCAGCGGCTTTTCCATAGCCTTGTGTGTGTGTACGCGGAGGGATTTCGCTGACTTGTGACGCCGACCGAGGATGCGATGCGGGGCACTCGGGGCAGGCTGTTGTGGGGTCCGTCCTCAACGTCCGCCAATACGAGGGGTTGGCAATCTTCGGCGCACGCCATTGGGCTACAGTTACATCCCATAACCATACTACTACCATACCACGCGGCGGTACTGTGATATGCGCTTGCCAACTTTTTATACGGGGTAGGGTGCGGAAATGCGCTCTTTGCTCGGTAATACTTTACTTTTATGCCTGACGCGCGAAAAGCGATGGGCAGAACACTGGGGACACGACCATTCCGGGGCAATTGTGGATGGGGGTAACGGGGAATGGGGGATATGATGAGAGTCTTGGCACGTGTGGGATTATCGCGGGGGAGCACGGGGAAGCACGGGGGAGGACAATCTTGGGGGTTTCAAAGGAGCCGGCAAAAAAGCGTTGGGACTGGCGTGGTCGTTGTCGCCCTTACGCTCTTGTAAGTTGTGCTGAATCAGTCGATATCTTGCCCGCCATGTTACGCTATCGAGAAGTTCAAAGAGGAGCCTGAAGGGTTCAGAGCTCTTAGCTGCATAAATATCGAAGGCTAGAGAGCGTCAAGAGACACCAACCGCACACTGCGCATGTACGGGGAAACTCGCTTTTTGGGACGGCGCCCACGCTTCCAAGGCGCCAGTGCCACTCGCAATCTTAGAAAGGTGCATCTGATCTGATTAATATGTACCACGATTGTGCATAAAGCGCAGCATTATGTTCCACCGGGAGGGGTCGTGAGGGGTCACGGCGTCCGCTACTGCCAAAGGTGGCATACTCCAATAGCCCCGTTTAACAATATTCGTGTATTAGTATTATCTATCTATCCTACATCCCCAACGATCAGAAAGCACACGCCCATGAACCACGTCAAAACGTGAAGAGTACAGACAAAGGAAACCGATAAGTCATCGTGGCATCGATCTGCTACTCATCATCATCAATCATAGCCAGCCGTATAAGTTGTACAAAGAAAAGAAAACAGAACAAAAGGGCTTTTTGTCGCACAGTGAAAGCAATGTCAAGTCTCGGAAACCAAAGGAAAAATCTGCCGTGCGGCCGTCTAGCCCAGTCGGGAGTGCGTCGTCGCTCGTTCGCCTTGAACGGAGTACCGCTCTAGGGCCACCAGTTCATCGTCTTGTAGCTCTCAATCATCTCCTCCAGCTCCTTCTTGCCCAGCTCAGGCCTCGAGTACGTGAAGCCCGCGAGGCTCTCGAACCGCGACCCATCCAGATACAGGTCCTCGTCCTTCAGCTGCTCCTTCTCCAGGTACGGCCCAAGGGGACCCGGCCGTGTGATGCCAGCGTCACTGAGGAGGTCCGCCCAGGGGCCCATGACGTGCTCGTTGATGTCCTCCAGCACATGGTCCATGTTCATGCGCGCAAACGTGCTGAGCAGCGACCCCACGAAGCCGGTCTTGATGTCGTAGATCTCCGTGATGTGCGTCGCGAGCTGGCCTTGGTTGGTATTGGTGTGGTCGACCACGTTGAAGGTAGGAACCGCGCCCATCGTGCTGGCGTCCCAGCCGGCCTTGCCCTTGGCTTGCCATTCGCAGGCTGTCCAGAGCGCGCGCGTTACGTCGTCGACGTGCACGGTGTTGACTTTGAGGTCTTTCGTCCATAGCCATTTCAGCTCCTCCCCGAGGTGCTTGTAGACGCGTGCGAGCACGAGGCCCTTGGACACGAATTTTGAGTCGTACTTTCCGTATGTGAACGCGAGGCGCATAATTATGAGGTTGAGCCTGTAGGTTAAGATGTTAGCTTCCTATCCAGTAAAACGTGGCGACGTTCGTCAACGAAAAGAGGGGTCACAACTAACCCTTCTATCTTGGCCAACTCCTCCTCTGCCTGCAGCTTGTACTGCGCATGCTTGATCGCAGGCTTCAGCTTGTCCGTCTCTTTCCTCGGCGTCGAATCCGACTTGTAAACAAGCCCCGAGCTGAGTTCCACAAACGCCTTCACCCCGCGCTTCGCAGCCTCCTTCCCTATCGACTGCGCCAGCGTCACCACGCGAAGCTTGTAAATCTCATCATCCTGCGAGTACCTCGTCTCGCCCGCGCAATTGAAGACGTAGTCGAACTCCTTCCCATCCGCACGATCGAATATCCTCGGGAGCGACTCTGGCAGCGCAGGTTAGCAATGTAAATCTCCCAACAGCGGGAAGGGGAGGTTCCGCTCACGAGCTTGGCAGGCGTCGGCCTGCACGAACTTGCTCTGCGCGCATGCCTCTGCGAACTCGGGCGCCAGCCACGCCAGCTGGGGGAGCACCTTGTCGACGAGGCGCACGTCGGACGCAAGGTTGTTCTCGTGGATGTAGAGGGCAAGGAAGCGGCCGATGTAGCCCATCCCGCCGACTATCAGCACACTTGGTTTCTCGGCCATCTTGGGTGATTTGGGGGATTGAAGAGCCCGCGGCGCGCAGCTAAAATCGAATATATAGGGAGTTGTGTTTTTTGCCTTCTGCTCCGCAGTCGGGTAGAGATATCGCGAGTAGTAGAAAGTGTTGAGCGGCGTAGGATTCGAAACGCACTATTAGTTGTCTGGCGGACTGGGTATGTATGGGCAAGGAGCGACAAAGATATAGATAAAGACCTCACTCCGGAGAGGAGGAACGGATAGGTAGAGCAAGAAGTGAAAGGTCGAAACGAGTCAGGGCAGGCAGCACACAGTTAATATTATTCAGGGCAATCAGGGCAATAGGGGTGCAGCCTTGATAAACCACATCAGTCAGTGGCATCGAGTGACATTTAATGAGTGAAGACACTGGCGGCCAAAGCAAGGTGAATCGTTAACTAGATCGATCGACTTGCAGGGGCAGACAGCATCATAGCGGAGTCAGCCCATGCAAGAGTAATATGATACAAACAGTTTACAGTAGAGGATGTACAGAGAGTATATTAGTTAACTGTCTTAAATTCGAGCTTCATATTTCCGCAAGGATACACAGGATACACAGAGGACAGGGAGCAGATTACACAAACGGGCTTCTATCTGGTAAAATTCCTTCCAAAGCCCCTCAAACGTTCATCAACGCACAGCAACGCACAGGAAGCAAACAGTTTGAGGTACAGTATAGCGCAGTATCCGTGCTCACAGGAGTACAGTACTTACAAAACTGCCCCATATGTGGCACATAGCGGGAGCCGTGCCGTGGAACTGTGCTACTCAACTCCGTTTTTCAACTGTCTGCCGCACTGTAAAATACATGTCTTTGTGTTGCGGAGTGACCTTCTGGAAGATTACTACTTCCACTATTGGATTTATGGTGGAGTCTCTGCGGGTTATGGGGACTGTCCGGAGGGGACCCTGCGATTGGAAATCCTCAAATTAATCGCCCGGCTCCCAACGTAAAAGAACAGATAGCGGGTGGTACAGGGGCCGCACCGAATCGCCTTGGTACTGCACCCTGCGGAAAGCAATTTAGAGGCGTGATTTTGAGGATTACAGGCTGTCGTTCATATCAAATTGTTTGAGCTTCAGGAGATGTGTTTGGGAGCTGGTGCTACAATCTCTACTATAGCGGTGGAGAAACACTGTAGCGGGGGTGCATCACCAAAGTTTTACTCAGGGGTAAAATCACTGTTACACTCCCCCTCCATCCCCTCCTTTCCTTCCAGAAAGCTTCCTCTTTTCGCCCCTACTCCGCAAGCCACCTTCGTGTTTGCCACCCCGCTCTCCCCCTTGCGCGCGGCCGTCAGCACGGCCATCAACCATACTAACACCGCCCCGCGCGACACGGGCAGCTGAAAAAGAGAAAAAAATCCCCTGGGATTGGTAATGGTAACCTAACGGCAAGTCGGGAACGCCATCGTGTGGGACGGCGCGGCGCATAGCCCGCAAAAGGAGCACACGCACCAACGCGCGAATATTTGGTCCCAGAACTTGACAACTCCTCTTCGCAGCCTGCCTGCTTGCTGCAATATCAGGGACCACATATATATGCACAGGTACCACGCACTGGCCCGTCCCCGTTCGCGAATTTGGAGGTGATCCCGTCATAGTGGAGCTGTAAGCAGGTACATAGTACGCCGGTTATCACCCAGCTCGCCGTCTGCAGTGCGGGTCCCATCTCCGATAGACCGAAAGTTTGTTCCCGTCCTATGAGGCGGCGGCGGGCAATCTATATCGACGGCGTGGTGATAACTGAGACTGACTGACGGTCTCTCTGTCCCATATCTGACACCTTCGCACCCAGGGGTAGCAACTCAGCCTCCACCCTGGGGGCACAGACGCGGACTTTCGCAAAATATATCTGACGCCCGCTCGCCAGCACATCCCACGAATCCCTGCGCGAAACATGCAAGCCTCATTCACAGCCGTCGTGCTCCGGGAACGCGGACGGACCCAGGAGATAGGGATGCGCATCGCATCCCATCCGAGCCGGTGTGGTCTTCCCATCCCTCCCACCACTCCGCGAGGGCTGGTGCATCCATGGCCGGTCCGACGCCGCGGAAGCACACACCATCTCCCCATAGTAAGTGCCTCCTGCCTGCCACGTCGCCCTCCGTCCCTAGCAAAAAAAGTTCCGCGTCTCCGAGACGGACAAACAGCCCTTTTCTTCCTATGTAGCCGTGTCTGTGCCTGCCAAGGCCGGCGGGGAGGTGCCAGATGTTTTTTTATACCTTGTAACTCGCGCCTCGCGTACCTGAATTCATCCCTCCCAATCCCGGCCTCTGCAGCGAGTGGCCATGGTGCTCATGCAAGTCATAATCGTCCCCCTGAAACGAGGGCTATGAAATGGCGAAGGGATTGGCCGCAGTCAGCTTTGTCGAAATTGCACTTTCATATAAAGCACAGTACAGTAGTGTCTTGCCCTTGCAGCGTAGAGTTGAACCCCAATCCCGCAGTAGACGCTCGGTTAAGATGTTACCAGGTTGTTGAGTATGCCTGCCCTTATCAAATATATATTTCTGATAGAAGATATCCCTGTGATAAACCCTAAGACGTGAGGAGGAATGTGGCCAGTTCGACATATCCCAATTCCAAAGGGTCTATGAGAGATTTCTTGTTCAGCCAGCCACAGACAGAGCGGGCATATTGCCTTGTTACGCCTTTGCATGCTGCAGTATGCGTTTCACTGATTCGAGGATCGAGGCTCCCTTCCCTGTCTCGGGTTAAAATACCGTACACAACATCTGACAGAGCTCGCCAAGTTGCAGAAAACGCCAGGAAAAGCCACAGCATGTGCGAGCACAAGACAAATTTCCCACCATGGACCGAGTACGGGCTCACAGGATATTCTCGGCCAGTTTGGATGTGTCAATCGCCGACAGGGGGATTCATGAAGCGCAGGCGAGCCCTTCTGTCGGCGTTTTGTGCTGTGGGATAGGACCGAGTTTCCCGGAACGGGTTCGGGGAGGGTAACACTAGACAAATTCTCAATCCTAGAGGAGAGGACAAAGGTGAGAAATCACCATACTATAGACACGTGCATATTAAAATATGTGCCCCATATTAACCTCAAAGACTCTCCTTCTCTTTTGGAATGTGGAAGTCGAGCAAGCACACTGAGCATCTCGGACGTTGACCTGCAAACGGAAGGATTCGGTGTCTGTATTACCTTATTGCATTCCTATCTTGGAGTTTGTATGGGTATTGCAAATTAAACCTGGTCTCAATAACATCTCATGGTCTTTATGTTCTGGTTTCATTTGTTCTATTGCCGCATCTTGAACGCACCATCCTGGCCCATCTAAATATACACAATGTAGGTAAATGAGCTCACCTCACATCAAGAGCCGGAGCCGATATCTGGAAAGATCCCGGGTCCCTCCCTCAATATGCCGTGTGTCCCAAATTCCGTAACTCCAGGGTCAAATGCAAGCCAGCCCCCCTCCCCCACCGACCCCGTTTCCGTTTCTCATATGCAAGCTCAAAACGATATTTCCTTTGCGAAAAATAACCAATAAACTATGTGAAAGACTCGCATGCACATCCCCGAGATAAATATTTGGTGCCTGTACCGGCTGAAACTTTCTAGAATTCCCAGTCGTCGTCCTCAACAGACTTGATGGCCCAGTTGAACTTCTCGCGAAGTGTCTTCGAGAAGAACTTCTCAATGGGCACGTCGAACTTCTTCGCGAAGACGACAGTAAGGCGGGGATCAATATAATTCTGGGGTGTGTTAGCAAGCGGTTCAATGGCTCCATACAGTTAAACTTACGATCTTGGAAGTTCCGAGTGCAACCTCCTTGTTGCCTTCTCGATCCTCAGCCTGCAGATTCATGGTAGTGATCCTCTGATCTATCTTCTCAACCGCAGCCTCCAACTTTTCCACGGATGGAGCTCGGCCTTCGGCTTCCACTTTCTTGGTCTTATTCTCCTTCTTGAGCTTCTTGGCCAAGTCATCTGCGGCTCCCAGGCGCTCGGTGAGCTCCTTGGCCTTCATCTCCTTCTGACCCTCAGCAACGAGCTTCTCATTATCTTTTTCAAACTTTTTCGTGATCTTCGTGCGCTGTTCTTCAACCAAGAACGCCTGGTGCTCTTGGATCCACTCCTCGGTCAATTCGTCGTCTAATTCAAACCACTCAGCACCCTTCTTCTTCTTCTGCTTGGGATCAAGGTCGAGAATCATCTGCTTCGTGCGCCATTTTTGGTATTTCAAGCCCTTAATTCTGTCTGTGAGCTTTCCCATCTGGGCCTCGTGGCCTGCGCCAACGGTACGTTTATGATTACAGAGAATTGCAACCTTTCGATTGCAGTCGTTATAGAGCTTGATTTTCTCGTGTAGACTGGTGTTTGTGGCCTTCAGCTCTTGTAAGAGCGTTGACATGGTGTATGAAGCATTGTAAGTACGGAACACCTTCGCAGTGAGCCCAGACATGTAGTTGGCCAAATGCTTGTTGAGCTGACCAGTCTGTACAGCAGTTAGTATTGGCCATGGCACAGAAATGAGGACTACTTACGTTCAAACGATCAAAGATGTCATCACCTTCGCTCTTCGGTGACTTCTTGAAGATTTTAAGATTTCGGAAGACTTGAGGGTCAACAGTCACCTCATCGTAAAAGCGAATACTGTCTTTACCCAGGAAGTCAAAGATGACCGTGTTCGGAGGCTTCAAGGTAACGTGCTCAAATTTCAAGGAACAGCATCCGACTGTTTCCGCTTCGTTCTCAGAGTCCTTTTCATTTCCAGCACGTAGTGCGAACTTGTCAATAAGATACACAGCGGTTGCACGCTGTCGATCGGCCATGAGTTCGGATTTCAGCTCCTTCTGGTAGTCTTTGCGGATGCGATCAATGTGCTTCTTCAGCTCTCGGGCCTTCTCGAACTTTTTGAAGTCGCTCTGCCCCTTGACAGTACTGTTGGCAGCAAGCATGACATACTTGTATGCGCCGTTGATATTCTCCTGCCACATGGCAAGCCATGTAGCCTTGTTGTCATGCTTAATTTCCTTCCATTTGTGTCCAGCAGGTGGGGTTGGCACAGTGGCTTTTGGTCCAATGTTGATTGTGATTTGCTCAGGCATGACGCGCTTCTTTACCTTGCCTGTTTTTGGGTGCTCACCTCGGCCACGGAAGAGCGAAGGAGGTTCGACACGGAAGTTGCCAACCCTTTCTTTACGTCCATCCCAAGTACAGTACAGGTATGGTGCCTCAAGTTCGTCCTTTTCGGCCTTGTCGGCTTTCTTTTCAGCGGGTGACCGTGCCTTCCTTTCTTCACTCTTTCCCTGGTAGTACTCGAAGATTCGAGTGAAGTCAAGCTTGGAGAACTCTTTGATAGCAACTTTATTACCATCTTTGTCCTTCGCTCCTCCAGTCTTGGCCAAAATTTCAGTGAAGTCGTTGAAGAAATTCTTTTGGAAGGTCGGGTTTTCGACATTGAGCGTGGAGTTCAACATAGCCCCAAAGAACCCCGCTACTTCCTCGGCTTCAACGCCCAGGGTGACAGGCGCGCCATTATACACGAGCTTGACGTTCTTGGGAAGAGGTTCGTAATCCGGGGGGAAAACAACACCATTGTGTTCAAGTGTCTCCCATTTAATGCTGTCATCATCTTTATTCGGGGCATCCCACCAACGGTACTCTTCTTCTTCTGCCTCGGCCTCTTCACTCTCTTCCTTTTTGGCGGCCTTTCCCTTGGCAGGCTTCTTCACAGGCGTCTTCACGGGAGCTTTTCCGTTGGCCTTCTTAGCCGCGACCTTTTTCGTAATAGGGATGTCATCGTCAGATTCTTCTTTCTTTAGCCCATTGGCCTTCCTTGCGCGCGATTTCGATATGGGCTCGTCCTCAGAATCTGCCTCGCTAGTCGGCTTCTTCGTGACAGGTTTTTTGCCCTTGGACTCTTTGGCTCGAATAACCTTTGCCTCCTTCTCGGCCTTCTTTTCGATATGAACCTTCTCTCTGGCTAATTTCTTCTCCTCCCGCTCGAAATCCGAACCATCGATGCTTGGGGGTAGTTTCCCACCCGATTTCCTTCTCGCTATTGGCACGTCATCGCTATCGGAGTCGGACACATCTTTCTTGGCTTTAGAGACCGAGGTTCGTTGTCGTTTAGCCTAGTTATCATATCAGAAACTGTGAATTCGAGGTGATTCGAGTGAAATATCACTCAGGGCGGAGCAAAATACCAGCGGCTTGTTGTCTTCCTCGCTGGAGCTTGCAGCGTCATTGTAGTTAACTGGCTTCCCAGTGCTAACTCGAGCCTTGCGCTTGCCATTCAGAGCTGGAATATCGACATCCATCTCATCCGTAACGGGACCGTTCCGTATTGAGACCCCAGCAGGCGCATAGTCTCCGTTCGTAGATTTCTCCATTTCGTTGTCGATAGTCTTGGATACCTTGGCTCGTGAGGCTGTGAGAACACTGAGGTCAGCAAGTGAAGAAGAAGAGACCGAATGGTCTAGATGTGTAGGTTTAAATATGAGAAGTAAAGTAGCACTATTTTGCCAACTGGCTGGCAGGCAGGAGCGATTCCAAGGAGTAGCGACGGGGTAATTTCCACGGTGGCACAAAGGCCCAGCCGCTCTCGAAGTGTGGTTTGAAATGTTAGAAATATATAGAATAAACTCACCAGATCCGTTCGCCCTCCTTGCCAAAGGCACACTGTCAGGTGAAGACGATTTCATGTTGCGCAGCGCTTGATCAAAGTGAAGTATAGATAATGTTCGGGCCCCGAAACCGAAATAAGTGCTAACTCGAGGTCAACACTTGGAAGTATGACGTGGAATAATAAACATGAAGTGAAAGAACGTGCCGTTTGAGCGCGTATTATAGATTGAAAACTTGCGGCTATCCTGATTGCCTAAATGAGAGATTGTACAAATCGAATTGGAGTGATGTAAAAGACGTGTTTTCCTGGGGGCGACTGAGTGAGACTCGGGACTTGGAGAAAACCAGCTCTGGACGCCTGCCTGAGGGTCGGGTGCCAAGCCTGCTTATGTAATCGAAATCTAAGCTTTGCCGATGAGGCCGTATTGACTTCCGAACACTACACCACGCAATTCACTCAATTGATCGCTTGTCTCGCCCTTGGTCAATTGAACGTTGATCGAATAATATTGTAGAGGATTCCTTTTGGTGCCCAAGATGCTTTCCAGAGCTGCCCGTCCCGCCGTCCGCGCCGGCGCTGCGGCGTCCACACAGTACGATTTCTCCTTGCACCAATTTTGCTCCATCATCGGCCAGCTTCATCACGATTCATCGTGTATTTGCGCTCGCTCTATGGTATCTAGGCTAACAATTCACCTCGAACAGCTCCGTTGCTCCAAATGCCGCCACCTTCGCGACTCTTCGTGAGATTGAGGACCGTCTCAAGTCCATCCGCAACATCGAGAAGATCACCAACACCATGAAGATTGTGGCCTCTACCAAGCTCAACAGAGCGACACGCGCTATGCAAGATTCCCGAGCATACGGACAGACCTCGAACACTGTCTTCAAGGAGGCCGAGACCAAGGTCGCCGAGGAGGGTGACAAGAAGACTCTGATCGTCATTGCCAGCTCCGACAAAGGTCTTTGCGGTGGTATCCACTCCGGACTGAGCAAGCACACCCGTCGCATGCTCGCCACCAACCCGGAGGCCGACCTTGTCGTTATCGGCGAGAAGGCCAAGGCGCAGATGTCTCGTTCCAACTCCAAGAACATCCAGATCAACTTCGCTGGTATCGGAAAGGCCATCCCGACCTTCGCCGATGCTTCTTTGATCGCCGACCAAATCGCCGCTCTCCCAGAGAAGTACGACAGCGTCCAGATCGTCTACAACAAGTTCGTCAACGCCCAGTCCTACGAGGCTACCGTTATCGATGCCTACTCCGTTGAGACCATCGTCAACTCGGCCAACTTCGCCGCTTTCGAGATTGACGACGCCGAGCTCCCCAACCTCCAGGAGTACGCCCTCACCAACTCCCTCTACTGGGCTCTTGCTGAAGGCCACGCTTGCGAGCAATCTGCTCGTCGCAACGCTATGGACGTACGTAATCTCGACACCTCTTTTCCTCCCATACTTATTGACCGCAAACTAACTCCCTTCCAGAACGCTTCCAAGAACGCTGGCGATATGATCACCAAGTACCAGATTCTCTTCAACCGCACCCGTCAAGCCGTCATTACCGGCGAGCTGGTTGAGATTATCACTGGTGCCGCCGCTTCGGAAGAGTAAGGGGATTGTGCATAGAATCTCTTTTGTTATTATTTAGATCTGCAGATGGACGGAAACCCCTAGCTGTAACTCGCACCCTCAATGTACCAAAGTCTCTCTCATCTATGATGTTCTTTCTTCGTTTTGTGGATAGAAAATGATAGATGTTGTGCTATTTATTGCAATAATTTTCTCCATTGCGCCGGTCCCCGGACGCTATATCAAGTAACCGACATGTGAGGCTTTGACATAATTCGCTGTGGGATACCGCCCTTACCAGACGTAGACGATTTAGTAATCACCAGGCCTCTCTATCAAGTTCGAAGTTTAGAACTTATGCTGCAAATTATAGTGTCTGGCGTTCTAATAATGCGTCTCAGGGACTAAATTTTTCGGTCAGACATCATAGCACTTAACAAATACCTCAAACCACGAAAGATTCTGTTATTGATCAACCTAATGGTTCACATAGCCGGCCATAAAATGCCCAAAGCAAAGTTATGCTAAGTAGCTCCAAACCATAATCGGCAGATAATGCCCAAAAACTCCTAGCCATGTGTCACCGATAGTTTAATAGCCTCCCTTCCATGCCATGCCAAACAGCAGCATCATTAACGCCTTGCAAATATAACGCCAGCCATTCCCTTGGGTATCCGTTACGCAGCAATGTCTCGAATATAAAAATCGCTCTCGAGTCCCCAACACGCAAGTTCTCCCTGCAAACTCAACCAAGGGCAGTACTACACTTCAAGCAGCAAAGTGTTTCCGTTGATATCTTCTTGCTGACCAAGTCTATAATCTGCACCTTATTTCCGTTGTCCACAACTTTCCCAGTGAGCCGCTTTCTGTAGGCGGCATCTCTATAGCTCACATCCTGAGATAGTTTGTCGACTGGGAGACGCTTCCTGGCTTTCTTTTTCTTCTTGCTTTCTTTGGGAGGCGCGGGAAGGGCGTTATACGCTTTTGTCAGTGCTCCGTTGACAACACACTCCTCATGCATCCAAATATCGCACTCTTTGTTCGGGCATGCCACCAAGACGGCGTCTGGGTTGTAGTATTTCCTGCAAATGCAATGCCTTCGGAGGGCCTGTCCAAAATTCAAAGTTAGATGGGTATTTCACTCGTCTCTGTCTACAGGGGTACATACAGAAAGGTTTCCGGTGATCACGTTAAACGTTTGCCTCCAGTATAGCCCTTCTTGAAGCTTATCATCGTATTCTTCGAGCCATTGAGCAACTGGAGCGTGCCCGGCCATACTGGTAACCTCCTCGATATCAAGATGATTACTGGCGACCAGCTCGTGTTTCCCGTGATACCAGCGCCGGAGAGACATAGGCTTCTCTGCTCCCACATGGGCATTGACCAGTTGATCTGGCCAGTACATCCATGCTACGAGTGCATACACGTGGCGTGGACTTTTCGCCCGTATTTGCCGGATTTGGGCAACCCAGAACTTCCTCTCATCATCGTCGCCATTAAGCTCGAGATCCGGAGGGCGAATATATACGAAGTCGTTCTTTCGGTAATCCACATCGTCAACTAAATACAAGGTCAGTTCATCCCCAAGAGCTGGCCGCACATGATTTACTCACGGGTGCATTTCGAGTAATCCTGCATCCCTAGCCATGTGCCCGGTTCGACGCTGTACCTCAAGTCCAAAGCGTTCTTGATCTGGTCTTTCCCATGGAAATTGGATTCATGTGTCTGCGCCCCATCCCAAAGCTTCTTAATTCGGTCGCCGCTGTTCGCAATCGGTTTTTTGTGATAGGTAATCTTCCATTCGGCCTCTTGTTCTTCCAGGTCATCCTCGAGGTCAGAGTCCTCATCGGGGCCGGAGGTGTCCATTTCAGGGTGTCTATGATTATTTGGTGACATGACGGTTTCGATTCGAATTCGCCAATTCACCAGAGAGGTGTCGGTGCCGTGTTGAATGGATCTCGCTGGTGGACACTGAAAGTGTTTCCGTCTTAGTAAACGGTGCTCAGGGTGCTTTTGGAGGAGACGCACAGTACGAAGATGGGTGAACAGAGTCCACCTTCAAATGGTGACTATGCCGTTTCGACCAGAATGTAGACAATGCCTCGAGAATCGCCCAATTGAGGGAACCCCCCAACGGGCAAGGAAGTTTGCTCCTTTGTTCCAAATAAGGGCGTTTGGCTGCGCGCGATTGGTTGCGAGGTGTAGTCGCGAAGCTCTCCTCAATATCGTTATCTTATCGGAGACACAGGCGCGTTCCAGGCTTAGTAATCCGATTTCCAGCTTTAACCAAGTGAAATGATTGTGAAATGATTGAAGAGAGTTAGGAACGAGATACTCGCAGCTCGTAGCAGCTAGCTAAATTTGTTTACAAAGAAGTTCCCTTTGCCATCTGTGCTTTGTTCCATCTTATGTAGAACGTCGCAACTTCTGTGCACATTGTGATACAAGAGCCCGACCCTTTTCAGAAATGAGATACTCCTCCGCAAGCTTCTCAATCTCGTCCAACTTACCCCAAGCTGCAAGATCCATATTACCAAGATTACCTAGTTCCTGTAGTCGAAAGTATGAGTCATGTAGTCTTTCGTAGCGTCTCATGAATTCATTGTGATTTGGTTCAGTATCAGTCGTCCTTGCCGAAACGCTCTTCACCACATTAAAGAAATTGCGACCAGGTTCGCGTCCCTTTGATTTGCCGGTCCCAATACTAACAATGGCACGAATCGGAGCATCTACTCCATGAAGGAGATAAGCTTCCTCAATAGTTTCTAGGATGGGGTTATTGCTATGCATGCCTCCATCGTAGTACCGATGATTTTGCATTTCCATTGGAGGGAAGTATAGAGGAGCAGCAGATGTGGCGCGGCCAGCTTCCCAAATCGTATAAGACAGTTCTTCTGCACCGCTATCCAAGTTGTATGTTCGCAGTCGAACACTCTCATGGGTTTCATCAACAATGGCGCAGACGAAGCATTTGGGGGCGGATTCGTCCTGGCTTAACAACAGGGCCTCCGTAGGCTTACGGCCAACCTTTTTAAGTTGTGTACGTTCTTTTGAACTGATTCTCTCACGAACAACTGCACGGATAGCAGCTTGAAGGGCATCGCCTGAGTACCATGACACTCCCCTTAGAGCATCTATCCACTGGGGTAATCGCAGACGCCCTTGACGAAAGATGTCCTTTGACATGTCTCGATAAGCCTTTTTGCAAGATATAACGTCCATTTCAACCGGCCTAACATGATCGCGAGCACACCACCGGTGCCAGTCCCTCCAATGAGATCGAAGACTTCGCATGGCTTTGGCGTTGAGCCAATACCACCTTCGAGTTGGTGAACTTCTTCCAACACCTTTTCCAGCACCATAATAGAGAACAGTCCTCTCACACCGCCACCATCTAGTGACAAGATGCGGATCCCTCTTTGCGCCTCCTGTGTTCTCTCGGTCTCTGTCACTTGCTCGAGCAATATTTGTAAATAAGCTAGCACCGTCGAAAGGTTAGGGTCATCGGAAGACTTGAATTTTGTCATTTTCGATATTTTCACATGAAGGGGAACTTTCTCAGACGAGCTACATGACATCGTTGCAGCTGCTCGACCAACAAGCAACTTCAGGTATTAGCTAGAACGCTAGCTTGTAAGGGGGGTATAAGGCTCACAGTTTTAAAACTGTTATCAATAACCGTCTCATAGAAACAAATGCTTTGTATTTGCTCGCCCTGTACATTTCTGAAGTCGTTATTGATTGACGGTATTTGTATGGGAATCTTTCTGAAGTCCTTGGCTTGAGAAGACAGATCAAGCCCTAAAGGCAGACTTAACCCTGTAGATAACTCCAACATAGACTGTAGTCCTGGGGGGAACTGGTCTCCTTGTGGGGTCGAAAAGAACGCAAACCCACGGATATGAGAGTGAAACTTGAGAACTTCAGCTCGCTCGGTACGTTGCGGCGAGCTAGAAATAAATAATTCTTTGATGAGAGAACCACCGAATTGCGAACAAATGAAGATGATAGGTGCTTGGGATCTGTTATGTGCGCGGCGGTTATTCATCAGATCTTGCCGTATACTATCAGCATCCCTCTCTGCTAGGTCATGGGACAGGTTTGCGCATTCATAGGAGATGATTCGGCAGGAGGGTAAAGTTCTAGGCAATACTTCTTTTAGCCAGGAGAACTTCGTAGCATCATCTGTCCAGGTTGACTCCCAATGGGCCCCAATGCCATGGACTGCAATAACGCTATCGGAAGAAAGGTTAGCTAGTGATGGGTTATACTAGGAACGGCGACCTACTCGAAGCTTGTTTCACTGGTTGAACTAGGCTCGGCAAGCACATGGACCCTTCCAGTGCTCGAAGAGATTCTGTTGAGGCTCGAGGCATTGTAGTTGTGCACCATGTAGTTTCCACTCGACATATAAATCGGAGTCCCACTCGAGGGATTATTCTGGATCCCACTGGAGGCATTATTCTGGATCCCACTCGAGACACTGTAGTTATGGAGGACTATACCCGAGCCAGTGTTCTCACTCGAGCCATTGTTCCCACTCGAGACAGTGTTCCCACTCGAGGCATTCCGATTATTACCAATTGCGCCGTTCATATTGCCATGAAAACACACGAAGGAGAATGCTTCGATGTTTGAGTTGAGTTGCATTCTGAAGGAGGCAAGGCTTTCAGCCTGAGGCTCCCTGTCTAACTTTAGAACAACCCATTACTGAGTTCGTGAAGTTACAGCCAGTGGTTGAGGCGACATGAGGCGGTTACAGAAGCGGCTGGATTGGTCGGAGTACTTCACGTAAGGTGTTAAATTGCCAAGAACCCAGTATTGGTTGTGACATGTCGTCCCAGAATG
The DNA here is from genome assembly GCA_001630595.1 of Pseudogymnoascus sp. BL308. NCBI lineage: Eukaryota > Fungi > Ascomycota > Leotiomycetes > Thelebolales > Thelebolaceae > Pseudogymnoascus > Pseudogymnoascus sp. BL308. The sequence continues at coordinate 9,147 of LMYD01000218.1, read as the reverse complement.
CAACTTACAGAATAAAATTATTGGGTTGTATCATGTCTTCTTTATTGTTAGCATTATCAAAGTGATTCAATAGTTTGTAGCAAGCTCACGAAATTCAAATACGCAGTGTCAGGCGAATCTCTTAAGAAATAGATATATTAGACAACCTTTTCTGACTCTAAAACATAAAAACCTCCGTCTCAAACTTAGACATCTAATTTTTCCCCTCCAGCTATAGAAATGCTGCCATGTTTCGTAAGGAGCAGGATATAGCAAATTGCGAAATGGTATCAAAAATGAGCAATAGGAAAAGCGCATCTACACTTGGTTTTCCGGCCTCGTCTGGCCAACCTGCACCATCTCACGACCATTGTTATTGACATCCATGGATCCTCGGATGGTATCATTAGTCGTCACCTCGGCGATGCTCACGCCATCATTATTCCTCTTCCTACGGCTGCTCTTGGCACTCAGGGTCCTCTTAGAGAAACTCAGGGACCTCGCCCGAGTCATGCCAAAGAAGCCTTGCCTCAAGCTCAGCTTCTTGAATCTGCTCTGGCGCTCATCTTCGCTTCTGTCCTCGTAGCCACGCTCGAAGAGATGGTAAGAGCGCTTAATCCACTTCCAGGCTTCAACGCCAATCACAAACACGAAGACAGCGCCGAACGAAAGCGCCCATTCCCATCCGATACCCTTGTGCTTGAAAACGTTGGTGTTCAGGCCAGGGATGTAGACAGCTGGGAACACAGATAAGGCTCCGATAACGACGGCCCAGAAGAGGAACTTGTTCTCGTAGACGTCCTTGAAGAAGGGGAATCTACTCTCAGAGCTTGGATCGAGACGGAACATGCTGCGGCGGATAGACTTGAATTCCCAGGCGGAGATTAGAATGAGCCAGGTCAATTCGGCGAAGACAGCGGCACGGGCACGGAATACAGCGTCGCAGGAGTCGCTGTAAGAACTGTTGCAGTCGTGGCCAAGGTTCCCGTCATTCACGCCATAGATAATGATCACGAAAGTCATGAGAGTGCAGACACCCATCAAGAGACCGTAAACCATCATGTCGACCATGATCTGGACAGTGAAGACACCTCGCTTGTTATCGTGAGGTGGGCGACGCATAATATCAGAGCTAGCTTTCTCTCCACCAAGTCCGAATGCCGGGAAGGAGGATGTAAGCATATTAATCCAGAGAATCTGGAGTGGCGAGAGTGGGAAGACAGAGAATCCATTGTTATCTTGGAAGCCAAGGCCGGCAATCAGAAGGATAACTTCGCCAACGTTAGAAGTCAGTAGATGAAGGACGAATTTCTGGATGTTGTCGAACATGCGACGACCTTGGCTGATTGCGGAGACGATGGAGTTAAACTTATCATCTGTGAGGACAATCTTAGCAGCACTTTTCGCAACATCAGATCCAGCGAGACCCATGGCAATTCCGACATCAGCCTTGCTCAAAGATGGAGCATCATTGACGCCGTCACCGGTCATGGCCATGAAGAGTCCACGGCGACGGAGTGCTTCGATCATGCGAGTCTTGGTGCTGGGAGCGCAACGCGCGATAACAAGTGGAAGCTCTGGCATTGCATCAATCTCTTCATCCGTCATGGCGTCGAAATCGGTGGCTTTCTTAACAATTGCTTCGGCAACATCTGGCGACAAGGTTGACATGTTGTGGGGGATGATTCCGATTTCCTTGGCGATTGCGCTGGCTGTGGCAGGGTGATCACCAGTCAACATATGGACTTTGATGCCGGCCTCAGCACATTGTTGGACAGCGCCCTTAGATTCATCGCGGGGAGGGTCGTAGATACCAACAAGCCCAAGGAGTGTAAGGTCTTGCTCGACTTCACCCCTGAGCTCGTCGTCTGCACCTTTGGTCTTGTGTTGTGCTGCACTATCGGCGTGTTTTTTGAAATCACCGTTCCATGTGCGCATTGCGACAGCCAATACTCGTTGTCCTTGGTTTGCGAAGACATCCATCTGCTTGATGACCTTCTCCTTGATTTCCTCTGTCAGAGGCTCCTTGTTCTCACCAGAGCCTATGGTTGTGCAGAGGTCCAAGACACGCTCGACAGCGCCCTTGGTGAAAATAATACTGTTATCTGCCCCAGAGTTGTAGACAACCGACATTCGCTTGATACTGCTGTCGAATGGGAATTCGGCAACTTGCTTGAAACCTTGGCGTACCCAGGACTTCTTGCCCATTTGGAACCTCCAGGCAAGTACTTGGAGAGCGATTTCGGTGGGCTCGCCGGTAGTTTGCCATATCTCCTCGCTAGAACCTTCGGGCTTCTCCTTCGTAACCGTTGCCAAGTTGCATAGCGCGACAGATTGGAGAAATTGTTCGAGTGCAGGATTCATCTCTGCATTCTCTTCTTCTGCGGCGTCTTTTTCGCCATTCTGTTGGTATTTGATTGCTTTCTCAGCTGGCACATCAAACGTTAGAGCAGCAGCGGAGCGCTGCTGGTCGTAGTCGACACGTTTCGGTTCTGGTGCCTCTTCGATGCCCTGATTGGAAACATTTTGAGTAACGGTACCCTGGGTAGGGTCATTGGGATCCATTGAGCGTTGAACCGTATAAACCCCTGTCTTCCACAGCCAAGCTTTCTTCACGATCATAGCTCCTTGAGTTAAAGTCCCTGTCTTGTCGGAGCAAATATTGGTGATGCCACCAAGGGCTTCAAGTGCCGAAAGATCTCGGACAACAACATTAGCCTTTCTCATGACTGTCATTCCAACAACCATGGTAATAGTAAGAACACTAGATTAATTAGCCTTAACATTCATGCTGGGAAAGTAGGGAATACGTACGCAATCAGAGATTCCGGGATAATGGCAATACCAGTAGAAATGGCGTAAATGGCAACCTCGTTTGTCACATTGAACTTGTTGACAGCGAACACGATGATGGCCAGGAAAAGAGCACACCCAAACAAAAGGTAAGCCAACTTGGCCAGTTTGCGCTGGAGTGGAGTCCCAACTGTGAGGCCGAGAAACCATCCAACTCCGTCATAAGTTCGTCGAGACAATCCCTTGATCGGCTGGGTTTTACCATATTTCTTTGCACTCATTGAACGGCCAGGCTTGCGAGTTTTCTTCGTTGTGGCACTTGCAATTCTTCCGACTTCAGTTAACATACCGGTGAAGACGATAATACCACGCCCACGACCCTTTATAACGGTGGTCGTGGAGTATGCAATGTTCAGACGATCGCCAATGCCTACTTCTTCTTCTCTAGTAGCCAGCGTCTCTGTGCCGGGGATGGTGATATTATTCTCGATTATCTTCTCTACCGGTTCTGCCTCACCTGTCAACGATTTCTCGTCGCAGTTGAGATTCATTGCCTCGAAGATTCGCAAGTCGGCTGGAATAGTGTCACCTGTTTTCAAGACTACAATATCTCCAGGAAGACATTCGGCACTAATTACGGTATGTCAGTAACTCTCCAACAAATGGTTATGTGCGGGATGCGCGGGATAGAGCTTACCTCGGGATGACGTCTATTTTGCCATCTCGAAGGACAGCGGCACTGGGTGATGACAGCGCCCGCAGAGAGTCCATCTTCTTTTCCGCCTTCAACTCCTGGACAAATCCGATTGTGACGTTGAGAACAATGACTGCTGCAAGAACGCCGCCTTCAATATAATCCCCAACGCCAAAACTAAGAGCCATAGCAAAGAGAAGCACCTGTTTGGAGTGTTAACGATGTCACAAGGTTCGGGGTCTTTTGGAGGGGACATGACATACCAATATCATTGCATTGCTGATTTGTTTCATCAACAGGGTACTCCAGTTTGGACCTCCCCCACCATCCAATTCATTGAGAGGATATTCATTTTTGAGTTCAGCCACCCTCCTGGCACTCAGGCCGGTTTCAATATTTGTTCCCAGCTGACTGGCCACATCATCGACAGACTGTAAGAAAGGGTGCGGATCAAGAACCTGCTTGTTGGTATTCTTCTTTGGAGCCATCTAGGCGAGGCATAGGCTTACAATGTTGAAGTGGGAATCTTTTGATTGATATTTCAACTTTTGATTGATATTTCAACTTTTGATTGATATTTCAACTTTTGCTAGTTATGACGAAGGAAACAGAAATCAGAAATGAGGGGGATAGCCCAGACCTTATAACTATCTCGCAATTGGGAATATGCGTAGAACCCAAGAATACAAAGGTTTACCAAGAGTCGCATCTGACGCCATTGGGGACTTACGAGTAAATAATATTCTTGGCCCATTCAAGGGTTAGTCGAATTAAATGGCCTCATTGGAGGCATTGGGGCGGAAAAAGCCCAAAGGGTGACACCAAGACACGCCTGGGGAGGTGTGAGTACGTTGTATTCTTGGTACTCTTTAGGAATGACGGCGTAGTGCGGCTTAGAATGCGTGTCGGCCACACATTCTAGGCTCGGCGGAGTGGGGTTTTCTTGGGGTTTGCTTGGCGGCGGAGGAGCGGAGTGGACGCTAAGCCCGCCGGAAACAGCGCCAAGAGATAAGAAGGAACGAATCTGTCATGTGATGCGTTTAGCCGAGTCCAAACTCGTCCAAACCCATTGAAAAGGCGCGCTAGATAACCATTGTCGTATGACGAAGGCGAGATGCAATGCATGTCACATGACCACGCCATGTGGTTGGCTGACGGTGCGAGAACTGGGGATCCACGAGGTCTTGGGGCCAAGACAAAATGGGGTACGTACCCACAAGTACTATACATAGTAACTTAACCTTACGGTGCGGAGAGGGCGAGGGAGGTGCGGAGAGCTCTCCAGTTCTCCAGTTCTCTGAAAGAAAAAAATTCAGGCTCAGTATATATATATAAGGCAATAATATAGCAAAAACCAGAGCGGTGGAAATTATTATGGCTAGTATATATGACAGCTGAGCAAGAGTAGATGTGGTTGAATTATATTCATGCCTATTATTATATAAGGCAAACTTCGACTTGATGTTCAGTTGATGTTAATGGTGCCTCGTTTTTAAGGTAATGACGTACGCCTAGTTTGTAACGCGGTTAGCACGGCAATGTGCTCGGAATAGTCTATGCCCTACATCTAAGGCAACAAAACAACACCAAAATGCTAGGAATGATGTATGCCTAATATCTAAGGCAACTAGGCGCATCTAAAGTGCTAGGAATAATGTATACCTAACATCTAAGGCCACAGACGCGTCTCCCCAGTCAGTCGCGTCTCCAACTGCCAGAAATGGCAGCCTCTCTCTCTCAGCCTCTCCTCTCAGCCTCGCCATCGTGGAAACTCCTTCCTGACCACCTCCCTTGCTCCCTCGCTCCCAGCAACACCAATGACAGCTATGAGGTAACACCGGCTCAAGATGAGCAGGAAGAAAAAGAAGACCAGAAACCAAACGCAACATGGCTACCACTTACTCCGGGTTTGACGCCGACAAAGAGCTTGAGGGTCTTCCATCGGACGCATTCAGCTCATCGCCGGAGCCTGATGCGAGACCAGCAACCCCGCAGAGTCCGCCAGAGTCTCAACTACTGCCCAGGCAACGTGTCGTAGCACCTCTGACTGGTCTACGCCAAACTACTCTATTTGGTGGACGAGCACCAGACAACCAACTGCCCTCATCCCAGGTCAACAAAGTCCACAGCTATCGGGTTGATTTGCCCCCCGAAGCTCCCACGCACCACTCGCTAGACACCGAAGCGCTCAAGACATGGATATATCCAACAAACCTCGGAGCTATTCGTGACTACCAGTACTCGATTACGAAAAATGGCCTCTTCAACAATACTCTCGTTGCGCTTCCGACCGGTCTGGGAAAGACGTTTATTGCAGCCACAATTATGCTGAACTATTTTCGATGGACGAAAGACTCCCAGATTGTATTCATGGCTCCCACCAAACCGCTCGTAGCGCAACAGGTGGATGCGTGTTTCCATATTGCTGGCATTCCGAGATCATCAACAACCATGCTCACGGGCGAGATCAGTCCAGCGCTGAGAGCGGAAGAATGGGCTTCGAAACGAGTGTTTTTCATGACGCCTCAGACTCTGGATAATGATTTGAGAACCGGCCTTGCCGACCCAAAGAAGATTGTGCTCCTAGTGGTCGACGAAGCGCATCGAGCAACAGGCAACTACTCGTATGTCAAGGTCATTGAGTTTATGCGACGCTTTACGAAGAGCTTTCGCATCCTTGCATTGACAGCCACGCCTGGATCGTCTGTTGAGGCCGTTCAAGAAGTAATCAACGGCCTCGAGATCTCCAAGGTGGAAATCAGGACTGAAGAGTCTATTGACATCCAGCAATTCGTTCACCAGCGGAACATTGACCAGGTGATTCTCGACCCATCGGAAGAGATTGTAAAGGTTCAAGAACTTTTATCAAAGACATTGAAGCCCCTGGTGGATCAATTATGCGGTCATAATGCGTATTACAACCGAGACCCTCTCTCACTGACGCCGTTTGGCATGTTGAAAGCTCAAGAGACCTGGATGAAGTCCCCTGCAGGCAAAGCGGCGAATTTTGGGTTGAAAGGCATGATGAGAAGCCTGTTCACCATTCTCGCCAGCGTGTCGCACGGGATCAAGCTGTTGAATTTCCATGGCGTTGGTCCCTTCTTCCAAACGATGAAAGATTTTCGGTCGGAAGGAGAGGAACGCGGCGCTAAACTCGGAAAATATAAGAAACAAATTATGGACAGTCCTCACTTTAAGAAGATGATGGATCTGGTAAATATGTGGATCAACAAGGACGATTTTGTTGGCCATCCGAAACTCACCTATTTATGCGATACAGTATTGAATCACTTCCTCGATGCTGGCGACGGGAGGCGGGAAGATGGAGCGCCACCATCCACTACAAGAATCATCGTCTTCTGCGAATACCGTGGAAGCGCCGAAGAAGTGACTCGGGTGCTGAATCGGCATGCGCCAATGGTCAGAGCATCTGTGTTCGTCGGACAAGCTGGCACCAAGCATTCTGATGGCATGAACCAAGCCACGCAGATTGAGACGATCAGAAAATTCAAGGAGGGAATATTCAATGTCATAGTTGCCACATCGATAGGAGAAGAAGGCCTGGATATTGGACAGGTAGATCTAATAGTTTGCTACGATGCTTCTTCCTCCCCGATTCGCATGCTTCAGCGGATGGGACGAACGGGAAGAAAGCGAGCGGGTAATATCGTACTACTCCTGATGCGTGGAAAAGAAGAAGACTCTTTCATCAAGGCTAAAGACAACTACGAGGCTATGCAGCGGATGATTAGTGATGGGTCTCGATTTAACTTCCGGTTCGATTTATCAACGCGAATAGTACCTCGCGATATTGTACCGGAAGTTGATAAGAGGGACATTGAAATACCAGTGGAAAACACCCAGGATCCGTCGTTGCCAGAGCCAAAGCGCCGAGCGAAACGAGCACCGAAGAAACCACCAAAGAAATTCAACATGCCTGACGATGTCGAGACAGGCTTTCAGTCTGTAGCGGCAATGATGTCTGGGAAGAAAACCTCACGAAAGAGCTCCTCATTAGCACAAGTCGCGGAAGAGGTGGTGTCGGAATTATCGGAGGACCAACGAATGGAAAAGCCACCCCTCGAGTCGGTGCTGCTGAGCCCTGTCGATGAAGTCCGGTTATTAGAGACATACCAAAATATCGCCGGCGGATTCGAAACACTGGATGTCAGCGTGCCGGAGTTAAATAAGCACCCTGAGCTACAACGCTCTTTACGACCAACCAAACGCGTCAAGCACGGAGCAGCTTCAAAACGGCTCGTGAACATGTTGCAGTCAATGCAAGATGTCAGTGATGAGACACTGGATCGCTGGGAGCGCATACAAGACGACCCCCTCCCTCTAAGGTCCCGCGAGAACTCTCCAGACCTCCCAACCAGCCAATCCTCTCTTGCCCCAGCAGACTTCTTCTCCCTGTCCGCCTCAGAATCAGAGACCCTCACTCCACCCCGTCGCAACCGCGCCGCACCTCTCTCCAAACACCGCGCAAACGCCCGATCTCCACCTATAGACTCCATCAACGTCTTATCGAGCAGCTCAGCAGCCCGCCCCTACCCCTCCGACGAAGAAGAAGATAGCGACCTGGACGACTTCATTGTGCGCGACGATGAGACTCCCAAGGCATACCCAGCCCGAGGACGGCAGACCATCTTCTCGTCTGTCAGTCCCCCCGCGAAGGCGACCCCGTTCTTTGAACCGACGCAGTTTACGGCTACGCAGGAGTCGATGGATGGCGAGGATGAGTTGCCGGATATTAGTACGTTGGTTGGGAAGTGGGGGAGGTCGGCGGGGAGGGGTGTGGAAGTAAGGGAAGAGGTGAGGGAGGAGGGGGGAAGGAGGAAGAGGAGGAGGGTGGTGGAGGGTAGTGACGATGATAGTGATGAGTGATGAGGTTGGTGTCGGATTAGAAATGGCGTTATGGCGTTGGTGCATAGATAGTTCTAAGTGACTATGGGGGAGTTGGGAGGTGTATTCACATAATTGTAGCCCAAGATATTTAAGTCGTAATGTTCTATTATTGCCCAATGAAATAACTAGTGACTCTACATAGTAGAGTATAAAATATGTTTGTACACCTGATCAAAAAATACCCCCAGCCCAGAAACCTCATTAACACCGTGTATATCGCCCTCATCAGCTCGTCGCTCGTTCCACCTATAACGCTAAACAGCCATCCCATTCAAGGACAACCCAAGACGAAATTTTAAACCCTACATTACCGGCCAGTTGTAGCCCACCTATAAATCCCCCACATCATCTCATCACACCCCCTGGGAGCCTCACGCCCTCTTCCCCTTCCTATCCGACTCCACAATCAACCACACAAACATGCACGCCAAAAACACCAACACAATCACAAACCCCATCACCTTCTTCTGCCTCCTCTCCTGCGCCTCCGCACTCAGCATCGGCACCGCACTAACACAGCAATTACTCCGATCCCTCAGCACCGGATCGTCCGCGGGGAGACTAGCACAGCAATTCGTCCTGGGCGACGCATGCGCCGCTTCGCGCCGCCAGTCCTCGCGCTCCAGCAGCAGGCGGCCCAGCGACTCCTCGAGATTCGCGAGACGTTGGTGCAGGCCGTGGATCGTGGTGGCGGGGTCGGAAGGGCCGGCCCAGGAGGCCGTGTCGGCGAGGAGGTCGCGGCGGGCGCCGGCTTCGGAGGGGGCCATGGTGCT
>LMYD01000217.1:0-24467 GCA_001630595.1 Pseudogymnoascus sp. BL308 | reverse complement strand
GTCAGCGTTCAGTCTTCGTAATAGACAGGATCTACTGTAATCGCGGATCGTATTGCAGAAACCCGTGACTCGTACTGCCCTGTTCAATTGAAGGTCCTTTACAGGAGGGGTCATGGCTCTTGCTAGGCCAGTCTGGCGGGAGGGCAGTGTTATTGAGGGGTGTGTTCGGCATTGTAGTGTTGTGAAAGGGGGGGTTCATGTCTCGATCTAGGTATGCTTCTTTCACTAGATGCGCGGCTCGCAAACGATGCGCCTCTGCGTATTCAGGGTCGTCCTGATATCTCTCCTCCTTCGCATTAATCCAGCCAGCCTTGTCGTCCTCGCACGGCCTCGTCGTCGTTGCAGCCTTGGTCATCCGCCTGCGCCCTTCGTTTCATCCTAATCCTCGCCGCGCGGTAGAGCAGGTAACAGGCTGTATTCTACGTGCAGGAATATTCTGTCCAATGGTCAGCTAAATGTCAGAGTATTCCGCCAGTAGAATATTCTGCTGGTGGGAATATTCTGAGATGCGGCTGACATCCTTGAGTAAAATATTCCTGTACGTAGAATATTCTACTTGCGGAAAATTCCCAGACTAGTAAAGTGCAGCGGTAGCGAATGGCCAAACATTATTATGGTCCAGAAATAGATTCTAGTCTAGGGTACGGAAGATACAAATGCAAACATCATATAGCGTTTTCGTGAAGGGGAGAAAGACAAGGCGGCCAGTCACGAGGACGGAACGGGGACTAGAAAGCGTGACCGTCGAGAATAAGTAACGTGCATCCCTGCATCACGGGACGCACCCCGTGACGGGACAAATATTTGGTACCTTGAATACAATTGATTATAAATTTATGAAGCCATTAAAAACTACAATATTTTTGTCTCAGTCGTGTTGTGTGATCACCCCTGAACAGTCCAAGCCCTAGTTACTCTAAAATTTACGATCATGTCGTCGCTGTCGCGCTTGATTGCGAAGGGCGTCAATTCGAAGTATAATAGGACCCTTGACTTACAGCACCACTAGGAGCTATTTCAACCTCTCAAACTCATATAACACTTTGATCTGGGTTTCCGAGCCTCACCACGACGTTGAAAAGTCATTTTCAGCCTTGTGGTGACTAGGGAGTGCCGTGCCATTCGACGTTGGCACATGGGCTGGTACTTCCAAATACTAACGCTTGTGGCTGTTGAGCTGTGGCTTTTGAACTGTGGCTGTGTGTGACGACTCTAATGCCGTTGAGTCGCATGAGGAATTGCTTCCAGCCTCAGGCATACATGAAGTAATTAGGCAGCACCATTTGAATGCATGCCGCATCACAAGTACAACATGGGTTGTGCAACCATGCCCAGAAACCTGCCCTTTAGGCGCTAGAGTGAGCCTTTTGAGGCTGAGTGCAAACAGCATGCTTCGTCGTCCAACGACGACTCTATCTCTTACTCTCGCTTTGTGCCATCCTTCATTTCCTTCATGTAGGATAATGTGCAAGCTAGCTTCATAATGAGCTTTAGATTTAGCGTTGGCGATTTCATTATAGTACTCTAGCTTACTTTTAAAATACAGTAAGAATTCGTTGACGCACTAATCTAATTCAAGGCTATCTTAGACGAGTGCGTTTTTTAGCAAGGAGGTTGATCTATGCTAACTATCATGTCTAAAATAAGGTCTAAACACTCTTGATCGTCCTTTAAGATGCTACAGTTACATTACAAAATCAAGAGCTCAACACTAAACAGAAGAGGGATCTAGAAGACATTAATAAAGGTTGTTGAAATGTTCTTAACGAACTACAATAAATACTAGACAAGAACATTAAGCTTAGTCCTAAAAGCAGGGTTGTTGGCAAGAGAATCAAAAGAGTGTGAAAGAGGCTATATTAGAAGCAAGAAGACATCAACTAACTCTAGAGCTACGTTATTACAAATATTAGCCTCCTTAACGCGTTTAACGGACGACTTACCTAAGATAATGTTGTTAAGTTAGTGTAGCACTAAGAAGATTAAGGACGTCAAATAGTACTAAACTAGCTCACACTAATTAACTTTGCTACTTAACAGTGTAACTTCATTAGTTAGCAGGAGGCAGGTACTAGTTAGTGGCTTTTAGAATTAGTAGAATTTTAGGCATGGGTAAAGATCAACTAGCAGGTATTGTTCTGTCTAGGAATTCCTAGAGCAGGAAAGACGATTCTCACCTTAATTGTAGTCGACTATCTACATGCTAATTTCTAGAAAGACACGACAATTAGCATTGAATATCTATACTACAACTTTTGTTAGCTAGACGAGCAGAATGCTAAAGGACTTCTCGTAAGTCTACTAAAGCAACTAGCTTAAGGCCTATCTCCTCTACTAGAGATCATAAAATCTCTCTATGATAGCCATAAGAAGAACTAGATGCAACTAACGTTCAATGAATTATCAAGTGCTCTCTAATCTATCGCTACTTTATATTTAAGATGCTTCATCGTCATTAATGCACTTAACGAATGCTAAGCATCTAATGGCTACAGGGCAAAACTTTTAAGAGAGATCTTTGACTTATAGGCGAAGTCTAGAGCAAGTATCTTTTCCACTTTAAGATTTATTCCAGAAATCCACAAACACTTTAAAAACAGCATGCAATTAGAGATCTAGGCAACTAATTAAGATGTGAAGAGATACGTAGATGAACATATGTTATAGCTGCCTAGATGTGTTTAGCGTAGTACAGAATTACAGAGTGAAGTAAAGATGGAAATTGTAAAATTAGTTAATGAGATGTAACTTATGTGACTTCTAGCTGCTATTAAACAATGCTTACGATTATAGGTTCTTGCTTACACAACTCTACTTTAATTCACTAAAGGACAAGAGGAACCTAAATGCTATCTGTACTACTTTAAAAGGGCTCTTAACTAGAAGCAATGCATACGATGACGCATACAATGATGCTATAGAGAGAATTAAAGGCTAGCTTAACGGCAATGAAAAGCTTGTAAAGTAGGTCCTCTCATGAATTACCTATGCGAAGAGGCCACTAACGACGGTTGAACTTACGCATGCACTTGCAGTAGAACTTAGGGAGTTAGAATTTAACAAAGAGAATTTGTCTCTAATAGAAGACATTGTTTTAGTATGTGCTAGACTAGTTACAGTTAATGAGGAAAGCGCTATTATTTAGTTAGTCTACTACATAACACAGGAATACTTTAAGTAAACATAGAAACGTTAGTTCTCACGCGTAGAAACTAATATTACAACCATATATGTTACGTACCTCTCGTTTAATGACTTTGAAAATGGAATTTGCAAAAACGATGAAAACTTTAAAGAACAGCTAAAGTCAAATCTGCTTTATGACTATGCCTTACATCATTAGGGACATCATGTTCGAAAGGGTTTCACGTTAGTCGTAGAAGTCATTAGCTTTCTTAAGAAAAATGCCTAAGTAGAAGCATTAAGCTAAGTACTTCTTAACTTAAAGCTTTATCTAGAAGACTTAGGGTATAGCTAACGATTCCCTAGGCAAATGATAGAGCTACACCTAGTAGCATACTTTAGTGTTAAGAAACCTCTTTATAATTTCCTTAAGAGTAGCTTAGCAGCTAACCTAAAGGACAGCTATAGCTAGACGCTACTGTCCTAGGCAGTAATGAAAGGGCACGAGGGCGTCATGAAGCTACTACTAGAGTAGGGCGCTAAGGTAGATGTAAAGGATAAGTACAGCTAGACGCTACTGTCCTAGGTAGTAGAGGACGGGCACGAGGCCGTCGTGAAGCTACTACTAGAGTAGGGTGCTAAGGTAGATGCAAAGGATAGCTCTAGCTAGACGCTACTATTAGGGGTAGTAAGTAGTAGGCGTAAGGGCATCGTGAAGCTACTGCTAAAGTAAGGCACTAAGATGAATGCAAAGGATAAGTATAGCTAGACGCCGCTATCCTTAGTAGTAAGGAACGGGCGTGAGGCCGTCGTGTAGCTACTACTAGAGTAGGGCGCTAAGGTGAATGCAAAGGATAGCTCTAGCTAGACGCCACTCTCCTAGGTAGTAGAGAACAGGCGCGAGGGCGTTATGAAGCTGCTGCTAAAGTAGGGCGCTAAGGTGAATGTAAAGGATACGTACGGCTAGACGCTGCTGTCCTAGGCAGTAGAGGGCACGCACGAGGGCATCGTGAAGCTGCTGCTAGAGTAGGGCGCTAAGGTAGATGTAAAGGATATAAAGTATAGCTAGACGCCACTCTCTTAGGCAGTAGAGAACGGGCATGAGGGCGTTGTAAAGCTATTACTAGAGTAGGGCGCTAAGGTAGATGTAAAGGACAGCTGTGGCTAGACGCTAATCTCCTAGGTAGCAGAGAACGAGCATGACGTAATAGAAGAGCTTTTACTTAGGTGAGGAGCTTTGGTAGTAGAGGATCCTTATGGCCTTATAGTGCTATTTACACTTTAATCATTATTCACTTAGCTCTTCTCACTAACCTCTAAGGTTTAGCCTTTTGTCGTATACTTCTATCTACTTTCCATTACTTTCTAGAAGCTAGCATTAATATTAAATCACTAAAGTTGCACTTACATAGTGGTTTAAACGTTAAGGATGGCTTGCTCTAAAACCTACTCTCATGGAAGGGGCTTTGCTAAAAGGTCTAACTAGACATACTATGAGAATACTAGGGTTAGAAGAACACAAGTAAGGCAGTAATGACTAGAGGCTAAAGAAGGGTGATATCTCTCTAGTAAGATGCAAATTTTAGACTATAGTACATTGTCCTACAACTTCTATTATCATATGAAGCCAATAGACACAACTGCCTTGTAAGCATATGAATAAACGAGGCTCTAGCTAGCCTAATGTAAGGGCATAGGCCTAGGGTTACACGGGAGCTTAGGGAACTAGATTAGAAGGCAGGAAGTAGGATTAGTAGCATAACAATAGGTCTACGTGTATATAGCAACTATTAACTAGAGGCCTCGCTCTAAGCCTCTAGCCCCTTATATATAGGAACCTATGGGCCCTAATTACTAAGCTAGCTGGCTCTACTATAGGGTTCTCTAGATGCAACGCCTCACGTGCCCTCACGTGAGGGCTGCCTTACAATTACCCCTTCCTTTAAGGGAATTGTCCTTAATTCTAGATTTACGCCTAGTGAGGTTAGTTGCCCTTAGTAACCTAGCTGTCGTTAGCGTGAGTGACTGTTGTAATGTTTTGCTAGCGTGAGTGGCTGTTTAGTTACTCTTAGGTTCTAGGTCCTATGACCCCCCTTGTTATTAGGTTGCTACATCTACGCTTCTTACTTCCTTCTCTCTTCGTTATAACCTTACTACTACACGATTACTCGTTGCCCTTAGACCTAGGCTTATTCTTCCTCTAGCTTCTATTCCTTAAACTAAGGTAATACTTCTCTCCTTCTTCCTTCTTCTTACAACTAACCTTAGATTAGTCTTTACCTAGCCTATTACAATGGCTCCTCGTCATAACCTAGCTAAGGCTAAGGCTAATTTCGTCATTTGCCCTAGACCTAGCCAGTCCCTTACGACGCCTTACAAGAGGCCTACTAGCTAAATGTTAGGCTCTCCTAAGTCTAAAGCCCTAGGCACCCTAACGCCCCTTAGCCCTAGATCTATGGCCTTATTAGCGCGCTATCACGTAGTTTACCTATACCATTCTCCTTTCATAGAGGATGCCCTAGAGGACAGCAACGATGAGCTTGTTCCTAGAGCTACTACCTTTGCCCTAGAGAGCCTTAAGATGACGTACACCTCATTAGGCTAGCGACTTTTAGCTTATGCCCTAGTGCTTAAGTCTCTTGTCCTTTAGGCTACGCCTTACTACTACTACTATAAGTGCTTAGTAACCTATTAGAACTTCCCTAAGCAATAGTGCTAGGTTCTAGCTAGGATGGCTAAGTGTGTAGATTACCTTTAGGGCTAGCACAATTACGTCCTAGTAAGGCCCCTCTAACTGTCCTTCCTTCTACGCGTACTAATCTAGTAGTAGGTCCCTCTTCTTCACTAGGATGCTCTTGTGAGGCTCTAGTGCCTTATGGATGAACTCCTTAATCTTTAGGCTAACGACAAGGATAACGGCTTAACTAGCAATTTTACGCTTACTCTTAATGCCCTTAAATCCCTAAAGCATGCGTAGAGTAAGTTTACTACCTTAGTGTATGAGAAGAAGACCTGTACCCCTAAGGCTAAGAAGGCTGCTACTCCTAGCCCTACGTCTATCCTTCCTTCTATTAAGGCCCTTATAGTTGCACCTCTTGCCTTAGGCGCGTGCTCTACTACTACGCCTCCTTCTTAGGGTAGGGGCGCTATTGTCTATAACATCAACAACTCACGCTAGGCTCTTCTTCATCACACTAAGACTCTCGCGGAGCTTAGTTAGGCTAAGACGAAGGCTCTTAAGGACGTAGCTATAGCGTACTATGCTATTACTAACGTAGCCCTTAATACCTATTAAGTAAGCCTTAACGCCTAAGTTACTAACCTAAAGTTCCTTGTAAGTTTATGGCTTCCTTCCTTTATAGACGTCCTACTAACCTTATGGGTAGTTTAAGTAAGGTCTAACCCTCCTATCGTGCCTATAGAAGTAGGCCTAGTCCCTTTAGCTTTACTAGTAGGCTAGGAGCGTGCCTTTCTTAACTCTAGGGTTGATTTAGAGTCTATTTCTAGGTCTTTAAGCCCTTCTTCTTTAGAAGCCTCATGCGTTACTTTTCTCATAGTTAGATTGCCTTCTACGCTTGTTCCTTATAATACGCCTTAATTAAGGGCAGCCCTACGTTAAGCTTTAGAACCCACTAATCGTTAGCGGCTATATAACCTACCTACCTAATTAGGTATTCTTCCTAAGTCCCTCTGCTCCTTCGTATAATCCTATGGTCTAGGACTACTTCTACTCTATATTCTTCTTCTCCTTCTATGAGCTCTAGCTTAAGTGAAGGTTCTACCCCTTTAGCCTTAATATTCTTCTAATACCTCTTAAGTAGGGAGACGTGAAATACATCGTGGATTGCCTTATACCTTAGGGGAAGCTTTAGTCTATACGCTTGTTTACTTATCTTCTCTATGATCTTATATAGTCTAAGCCACTAGTGCCCTAGCTTCTTACTTAGCTAGGTGGTTCTAATATTCTTAGCTAAGAGCCATACTCACTTGCTAATCATATACTACATTAGTTTACAGAGCTTATTGTATCCTTGTACTTAGGCTTCCTCTAATCTTTTCTAGGCTTCTTTGAGCTCTTGCTGTAAGTTGAGGATCCTTTATACTTAGTCTCTTACAACTAGCACCTTCCTTCTTATAAGGTCGTCCTTAATCCCTTAACGTAAGTTAATATTAATACTATATTAGGCCTAGTTTAGTGACATCTAGATGGAATTGTAGAAGGCGTTATTATAAGTAAGCTCTATGAAGTAAAGGAGCTTAACTTAATTGTCTTAGTGCTCGTTATAGTATAGGTGCAAGTAGGCCTTAATATTCTAGTTCTACCTTTTTATTTGACCATTAGATTAAGGATAGAAGGTAGTCGATAGGTTTTACCTTACCTTAAGGTGAAAACAGAAAGCTAACTAGAAGTAGCACGTAAATACGCTACCTTAATCTATGATTATCTTAGTAGGAATTCTAAAGTCCTTAACCTAATACTAAAGGAAGACTTGCGCTAGCTTAGTGGCGGCAATGGTCTTTCTATAGGGTATATATTTAGATACCTTAGTGTATTAGTTCATGATTACAAGGATGAAGTCTAAGGCCTTAGCTTAATCTGTCCTTATACTAGGCAGTAGATCTATTATAAAGTTTATACTTATGGATTCAAAAGGCTTTGTAGGCATTCTTAAGCCTTGCATTTCGCTGTAAGGTCTATGCCGTACTAGCTTAATCCTCTAGCACTAATTGTAGCCACGTACGTACTCCCTAGCTTCCTAGTCTAACCTAGGCTAGTAGTATTTCCGTTAGATTAGCTCCTAGGTCTTCTTGTATCTAAAGTGCCTAGCTAAGGGGTCGTCATGGCAAATCTTAAAGATTTTCATACGTACTACTTAATTAAGAGGCACGTAGGCTGCTCCCTTAAAGCGTAGGATGCTTACATCATCTACTCTCTAACCTAAAGAGCCCTTTGCTCACGCTAACCTCACGTCCTTAGCTCTATGAACAGTAAGCTTGTTAGCTGCCTAAAGGGTTTTGATTAAGTCTACTAAGGGCTTAGTCGTGGTGCTATAAGCGCTCTCTCCTTAAGCTATAGCTGCTACCATAACTTAAGGGACAATGAGACCTAGACTCTTAGTGTCCTTACTCTAGTCTTCACCTAGTGTAGTGCCTACTTCTTATAGGTTAGCCACTATCTACTTAATCTATAGAGCTTCTCCTGCCTTTATGGCCTTTTAGAGCTTATTCTTAAGGGTAGGCAGCATTACGTTCTAGCTACCCTTCTCTTCCTCATAGTCTAGTCTCCTTAACAGTCCGTCTACTAGATTTGTCTTTCTAGCTTAATAAGATATGTAGAAATCATAGGCTAATAACGCCTACACCTACCACGCTTACCTCCTTATGAGGGTAGTAGTTTTCATGAAGTATTTTAGGTTATTGTAATCCGTTAGGACCTTGATTAGGTGTTGGCTACCCTCTAGGTAATGCCTCTACTGTTTAAAGGATCTCATGATCACTAGGAGCTCCTAGTTGTAAACCTCATAGTTTAGCTCTACTAGCTCTAGCTTTTTACTAAAGAAGGTAGCTAGGTGCCACCTACCCCTTTGCTCTAGGGTTTCTTCCACGTATTAGGAGAGGTTCCCTACTAGCCTAAAGCTAGAGGAATTAGTCTCTAGCCTAATCTTGTAGCTTAAGTTAAAGTAGACTAGTGTTAGGGCTGTAGTAAAGGCCTCCTTAAGGCAGTTAAACGCACCTTGTTGTTTAGCTCCCTACACGAAAGGCCTAGTCTATTTACCTACCTTAGCCCCCTTCATAAGGCTAGTTAATGGGGCTATAACAAAGGAATACTACTTAATGAAGCGCTAGTAAAAGTTAGTGAAGCTAAGGAACACCTAGACCTCTTAGTAGGTCTTAGGCGTAAGTCACTTAGCTATTATAGTAACCTAGTTGCCTTTTATAGCAACCTCTTCTATTATGATGGTATATCTAAGGAAGCCTACTTACTTAGTATTAAACTTACACTTTAAGAGCTTCACATATAAGTTCGCCTCTTATAGGCAACCTAAGACCTCTCATACGTGAGTAGTATAATCCTTCTCGCTTTATGAGTAAATAAGGATATCGTTAAGGTACACTATACATATAGTGTTAACGAGCCCTTTAAGGGTCTCGTTCATATAAGCCTAGAACGTAGCTAGCGCGTTAGCTAAGCTAAAAGGCATTACTTTATACTTAAAGTAGCCATAGCAAGTGTAGAAGGTAGTCTTCCACTCGTTGCCTAGGCAGATCTAGATCCTATAGTAGGCGTTCTAGATGTTTAACTTTGTAAAGACCTTTGCTCCTTAGAGCTAATCTAAGGTCTCTATGATTAAGGGTAGTAGGTGCCTATTTTTCACAGTGATCTTATTTAGGCCCCTGTAGTTTACGTAAAGACGTAGGCTACTGTCCTTCTTTTATATGAATAGTATAGGCGCCCTTACTAGGCTCACGCTCCTCTAGATCTAACCCTTCTTCTCACTTAATTAAAGGTATTCGTAGAGCATAGCTAATTCCGTCTTAGATAGGTTGTAAACTAGGCTATAGGGTAGCTCTTAGGTCCTTGTATTAATGCCATAGGTTCTTCTACCTAGCTTAGGTAGGTCTTCTGCCTACTCTTTAGAGAAGACATTAGTGAACTCCTTGTATTCCCTTAGGTACTAGGGTCCTAGTACTTCTTCTAAAGCTAATGCTAGGACGAAGGCTATATCATCCTCGTCTAGCTCTTTAATATCTACTACCACTATCTTTGCTATATTAAAGGGGTAGTGCTAGATCTAGGTTTGCTAATTAATCTAGGGATTAACCTATACAATCTAGTTCATTCTAAGGATAATATCTACCCCTAGGGTATCTATGGAAAGGAACGTCTAGTCTACAGTCGTCTTCCTTTGAAAATGGTCCTACGCCTTAACTCATAAGGTCACTGTCTCATATATAGCAACCTCTTTGCTGTCTACTACCCTTGCCTAAGGCAGACCCTTCCCTTAACACTCTACGCCCTTGTCCTTTACGAAGAGAGAGTAGATTGTTAACGCATCTAATCTAGAGTTAAGTAAGGCCTTAGCCTAGTGCTAGGTCTAACCTACCTAGATCTTAATGTTAATTTCCATTCTTTTAGCTTACGTAAGGCATAGGGATTTAGCTAGGAGTCACTCTTGCTTTAAGAGCTATGTATCTAGCCTCTAGACTCCTAGCCTAGTATGCTAGCTGTAGTAGTCCTTTGTGAAGTGACCTAGTTTACTATAGTTATAGTAAGCGTTCCCTCCTTAGGTAGGCCTTATGCTCTAGGTGTTAACTAGCTTGCGCGTAGGTTATTAATCCTACTACTAGTAGTCCTAGAAAGGCGTCTACTCTTAGGTGCTACCTAGCTTGTAACCGTTAAACTAGCTCTTTTAACTAGAGAGGGTGCCCTAACCTACACGGTTACCCTTGTTCTCCCTTAAGTGAAGGCAATCTATAGGGGTACTCTTCTTAGTTACCTACTAGTCATTCATTTCTAACATTACTAGGATATTAACAACAGCCTCCTTATAAGTCGTGAAACGCTTAGCATAGCCACCCTTAAGGAGGCGCTACCTCATCTCTAGGTGTATCTTTGTTAAGAGGTAGGTAGTCCTCTGTGACTTAGTATAGAGCTCCATTTCTCGCTCTAATTCCTTAAGGTAGGCAAATGAATTTACAGATACCCTACCCCTTACGCTAGTAAGCGCCGTTATATTTAAGGGTAGCAATGCGCTACTAGTTAGCTAGGTTAATATGAAGGTCTTAAAGGAACTCCTTAAACCTAGCAATATCTAAGGGGTCCTCAAACCCCTCCTCCTAGGAGGCGTAGCGGTTGTCCTACTCTTTCATAGGGTTGCCCTTAAGGTATTAGGTAGCAAAGGCCACCTTAGATTACTTAGTTAGGAACATCATTAGCTAGTAGCAGAAGGAGGCCTAGATTAAGGTCATGAACTCGTTAAGTTCCCTAGCTAATTTACCCTTATAGACCTTAGGGTCCTTAACCTTCCTAAACGGCTTATACGAAGGGGTTGCTTCCCCTAATACCATAGAGGTAGTCTCTTGTTCCTCCTCATTTTAGGGGCCTTTTCATTCTTCTTTACTGTCTTAGTGTTGCCTTTTCTAGTGCCCTTCTTCTTAGATATGAGCTTGCTTCTCTACAAAGAGCCTTACTTCCTTTAGGTAAGTACTATAGTTGTTGCCGTGTAATCGTTGGAATATTTAGAGGGCTTCTTCCATAGTAGCCATATAGGCCTTCTCTTCGTCTATCCTTTTCCTAAGGATCACTAGCCTTAAGGTCCTCTTGTTCGCTTTGCTCACTATGGAGCTATTAGCTTTAGGGCCTAAGGTTTAGCTGGCTTTAATGGATTCTGTCGCTAGAGTCGCTCCTCTAGAGGTTGCTTAGGTAATCCTCTTTTCCTAGCTCGCCATCCTAACCTAGTAGGCTGAGTATGGGTTAAGTTAATAGAATTGTAAAGGCGTAGGCCTAGGGTCACACGGGAGCTCAGGGAACCAGATCAGAAGGCAGGAAGTAGGATTGGTAGCGTAACAATAGGTCTACGTGTATACAGCGACTATTGACTAGAGGCCTCGCTCTGAGCCTCCAGCCCCTTATATACAGGAACCCGTGGGCCCTAATTGCCGAGCCGGCTGGCTCCACCGTAGGGTTCCCTGGATGCGACGCCTCACGTGCCCTCACGTGAGGGCCGCCTTACACCTAACTCGACTGCGCTTAAACCCTATTTTCCCTGCACCCGCAAAGCTGTCAATATCATGTCATGTTCATAGTCGGGAGAAAAGTGCCATAGCAGCCCTTTGTTACCCTAGAACCAAATGAATAGTTTCATGCTGCAAATGCTCCCAGTACTCCGCACTTACACGCCCAATGCCTTTTCGACAAGCAACTCCATTTGTCCACTCGATCCACATAATATTGTAGAACTCATAAAAGTTGGCGTTATCGTATCGGCTTTTGCCATCGGCCATAAATTCGGGTAGGTCAGATTCCGGTCGAGCATACATTCTTGATATAGCGATTACCTCTAACCTGGCCGTTGCATCCGTAGGGATATTCTCAGTTGCGTTTGCTTTCGAGTTAACGTCAACACTACCGAATTTGGGGGTGGGAATCCCGAGTAGTCTGGTTAAATCGTCCCCACCGGTCGACTGCAAGACGCCGACGTGCTGACCATTTTCATCGTAAAGCTTGTACGGTTGGTTAATATACCAGTGCTTATAATCACTAGCCGCTATGTAGAGAAACATTCGATCGACCATGCCTGATATAAATCTCTCTGTAGTCATACTAGTGCGCGACGTGCTCGTGGCTGATTCGTTTCTATTTGGCGGCATTGGTATAGGATAGACGAACTGGAGACTTGGTAGGGATTGGTGAGTATAAATAATGGTATCGTCAAAACCTGGACGGCCTTCATTCCTTGAAATAGGGCGTGGACTGTCGAACATCACGTCACGATGCTGCCGGGCCCAACCGATGGGAAGAGGTTCAAGAGTGTTATGCTGGAATTGCTGTTTCGCATCATCCCACAGGCGGGTCTCCAACCGACGCCTGGGAGCATCTGGACTGGGAGATTCACTGGCATACCACTCGACTATAGGTATAATGTCTGCCTCGGAGAAGTGTTCCCAATGGCCAGAGGAATCCATCATTGACCCTATATACACCGTGCCGATCCATCCTGCCCAGGACCAGCTTGGCCATGGAAGACCCGGCAGTGATGGCGGTCCGATGACTCGTCGATGAGCACCACGAAATAGATCCCTGGGGCTTATTGTAAAGAGTAATGCAATGTCAAGACGCTCTTCAGGCATACCGCATAGGAAAGTGCGCTGGGAGTTGGATCCTAAATGGGAGAGCAGGCCAGCGGCATCCTCAAGAATTTCTCCACCGGCAGACTGGTCTATCTCTGTTAATACAGTGAGTGCCTGGAAGTAATGGCTCATAGAGAACCAGGGTATTGAGAATGCATCAGTCCAATGAGTTTGATACGTCTCGGGACCGTCCAGACCATTCAAGGCATATGGGTCACGGCGTACAGAATCGAGAGGCCTAATGCGACCGTAGTTCTTATGGCAAAACCTGGCAATATCTTCCGAGCTCCGACAAGAGCTAGAGAGCCATTCAACACTGTTGAAACCAAATCGAATCTGTCGACGTGATAGGTATGCTTCTTGTAGAGCCCATGCCACCAGGCCAACATCTTGTCCAGCCAGTGGCTGTTGTTCATTCCGACAACCATATAGACCTTGACCTAATGGGATAAGTGTCTCATCTCCCCATGGGTATATTTTCTGAACGAAGTCTCTAGGTTGTGGGTTTGTCAGTTCTTTGATACCATGAATCCCTTGCATGGCGTCGAGATCGCAGAGTTGTTTAATGGAGAAGATAGCTCCGACTAGGATATCTCCGATCTTTGCAGTCTCAGTAGTTCGGCTGCTAGGTTCATCCTGGATGATGCAGAGAGTGGGTATCCAGATGTATCGAAACTTTAATAGTCGTACAAGTTCAATTGCGTCTCGAAACGTGGGTGACATTTTGGCCGCAAAATTAGGGCCGAGGAGACTCTTAGGCTCCTGGAGTTGCGCTAGATTATCAGTTGTTGTGAAAAGATAACTTCGGTTGCCAGGACTGTCCTTGGGATTACTGAGTGTAATGTATTGTAATGATTTATCCGCTATGGAGGATGTGTTGACTAAACAGCCCTCCACCACGTCAATGAGAAAGCCTGGTCGCTGCAGGTCATAGTCAACTGCGGAATGGCTGCTCTCACATGCCTCATTATTCTCATTTGCGCACGTGCTAACCCATTCTTTGAGAATATCCAAGTCAATCCACTCCGGGTCAACAAGCCTTGCTCGGCCATGGTGACTGCTTCCCTCTGTATCAGGCTTCTGTAGAAGCTGTAACAGTGTCCACTTGCGTGATCTGCCAAAACTGATGCCAAAACGTGAGTCGCGAGGCGCTTTAAACAGATATACAGTTTCCAGCTCCTCTGAGTCGTCGTATAAGCCATACTCTTCCGCGCTGGGTGGGCGAAAAGGTGTATGGATCTGACATGTTGCCTCGGGAGAGTGTGGTTGGATTTTGAGAGCAGCTCTGAAAGACTCTTCAAAAGGGTTTCCGATCATCTTCGAGATACCGTCGCACACCGCACAATTTTGGTGTGCTGAAGCGTTTTCTGTGATCGCGATTGGTTGTTGTTCTGCTTGCCCATTGTTGGTCGCTCTAAGTTGATATTGGTCTGTTGTAGCCAGCCCAGTCGGATCATTCGTTAAGCTGTTGAAAGTTGTAGTAGAGACATGTAAGGCACCACAAAGTCCAAGCAAGATAAAGCAATACAGTTGCATACTTGCGATAACTGCGAAAGACGTTTGTCTTTCGCTGCTTGGTGGGATGCAATATAATAACAGATGGAAGAGAGCATTAAATAGACTGTAACATTTTTCAACGTGTTCTAGACGAGTATTGTCGAGCGGCGCCGTAGGCGCTGGTTTGTAAGGCAGCCTGCCGTGAAGCCACGTAAGCACGTGATTTGGTGTAAGTCATGTGATCCACGACGCGTAAACCTAGAATATTATTACCGTAACTGTAAGGACGCAGGGCACCGTATCACGAGAAGTGGCATATGGGAGTGCGAGTTAGATATGAATTAGTGCAATCCTATAGGTCTACTACGAAGGATACAAAAAAGATGAAGGGGGAGCTTATGGCTTCTAACCCCTTATGTACCCGAATGGGGTCTGACTCAGCTACAACTTAACTAAGCCTTAGCATGTCCCGTAAACTACTCCTACCTATTACCTAGAACCACCTCAACTCTCATCTCTTACCTACACCTACACTATGTTGTAGACAACGCATTGCCTTAGGGGTCTAGGTCTACTTCATGTAAGGAGGCATCCTTATAGTAACTCCTCTAACCCACCTTCCTTCTTCTTTAATAATGTAACGATGGCTACTACTACTAAAGACTCTAGGCTCTAGCCTACCTATGGTAAGCTTACTTCCTTTCCTTTCCTTTCTTCTTCTTCTTCTTCTTGAATTAATTAAATTAAGCTAACCTATAGATAGAAGAAGCCTTTGCTAACCGTCCTACTATAGCTACTATAGCTACTACTACTACCTCTCTAACTAAGTCTAGTGCTACGCTTACACCTACTAGTAAGTAACACCTCTCTCTCTCTCTCTCTCTCTCTCTCTTTAATTAATAGAACGATACTAATAGCTAGATTAATGAAACTACCTCTAAGTCAACTATCCTAGCCCTAACCCTACCTACAACCTTCTCTACTACTACACTTATGCTATCTTCTCTAGTGATTTCACTAACGTCACCTATTACCTTCCTATTACCGTCTCCTAGCCCTATGCGTCCCTTTATAGCACCTAAACTTGTAGTGCACCTGCCTTTTACAACGCCTGTTCACCTAGCTATGGCCATAAGAAGTAAGTAACACTCCTCCTCTCATTCATAGACTATGCAACTCTATACTAACACATTGTTTAGGTGAACTACGTCCTATTATGCTTAACTCCCTAACTTCTACTTACTAAATGGCCCTCTAAGTTCTCTAGTCTAGCATGTCTAAAGAACCTTACTACTCTCACGTCCTCACTAACCTCCTTACCCTCCTTAACGCCTAACACCTTAAATTTCACTCTCTTAATCCTAATGACCTCCTAAATCTAGCTTATGTCTAGAACCTAGAGGCAGCTATAGCCTATATAGCTAGTAAGGTAACCTAGCCACCTTACACTATGTGCGTCTATGGCCATAGCTACTTCTTAGAGTGTATGCTTACTACTAGGTTCCTTAGTAGTAGTTGCACAAACTGTCACTTTAGTAGCAAGGGGAAGTAGTGCTCCCTCTATGGTAAGTCTCCTCTCTCTCTCTCTCTTGTTTTGCTTTCCTTACTAATATAGATGAAATAGCCCGTCTATCTATGCCTATAGCTTATAAGGATGCCTCCTTACATGAAGTAGACCTAGACCCCTAAGGTAATGCGCTATCTATAACATAGTGTGAGTGTAGGTAAGAGATGAGAGTTAGAGTAGTTCTATGTAATAGATAGGAGTAGTTTAGAGGACATGCTAAGGCTTAGCTAAGTCATATCTAAGTTAGACCTCATTTGAGTACATAAGGGGTTGGAAGCCATAAGCTCCCCCTTCATCTTTTTTGTGTCCTTCATAGTAGACCTATAGGATTACACTAACTCATATCTAACTTACACTCTCATATGCCACTTCTTATGATATGGTGCCCTATGTCCTTACACAGCTAAGCCTATTACTAAGCCTATAGCTAATTCTTCTATAGCTCTTACTCTATTGTCTACGCTAGTCCTATCTACGCTTATCTTCACGCCTACTATAGGCAGTCCTTTAGGATGATCTAGTAAGTTCCCTCCCCCTCTCCCCTTATTCATTTATAGCTATAACTAACAAATAGAAGGTCTCCGTAAGCGCTACCCTACTATAGCTACTACCTCTTACGCCTCTAAGGCACTTATAGAAGAAGCCCCTTAGGGCTATAAGCGCTACTATGCCCTCTCTCTAAGGGAGTCTTACCCTGCCTATCACGTGCGTATCCGTTCTCTATTACTGCCACGCGTTACTATAGCTTACGTTCACGCTACTTCTTATGCTAGCGTTACTCCTACTACTAGCCTTATGCACGTTCCCTGCCCCCCCTTTAACTACTAACTAGAGCTAGAGAATGCCGTCGCCTACTTTCACGTTACCTCTCCCTTCTCCTAAGAGAGGCTTAGGTTAGTCTACTCCCTTAAGGAGGTGGTAATGAGAATCGTCACCTCCTTAGAGGCTAACCCTAGCCTCTTCTAGAAGGATGAGGAGGATGAGGAGAAGGATGAGGAGGATGAGGAGGAGGAGGATGGGGAATAGGCCTAAGGGCCTTATATTATGTATAATACTATATGTAGAATAGTAAATGACATGCCTATGAGCAATTACCTTTGTTTTACGTGCTATAGATTTAGATTGTAAAGTAAATAGAATTATATAGACGCTTATAGACCCTACTCATAAATAGTAGAAGTAAGAAGGAACACTAGTAAGTAGTAAAGTAGAATTAGTAAGTAGGCTAGAATGTACGTCTAATTAATCCTAACTAACACCTTAGGATAAGCTACATTCTAGGTTATATTCTCATCTCCTTATAGAAGTAGAACCTATAATCTTATAATAGATGACGTCTATGACATTATAACGTAGAACTACTTATGGCTAAAGGTAGGGGACTATAGATTAACCCCTACATGCTTAAAGGACTATCCTTAAGACTTATTAATAGTCATAGCAAAGCATAAGTGAATAGGAAACTACTTATGAGTAAGGATGTATGGATAATCTCCCTTATTAGTCTAAAGCTTTATCTGTAGAATAGTCTATAACTGTCTATAGAACTATTCTCTAAGTAACTAGACCTATAGATAGTACTATGCTATAGCTAACACTACCATCTACAACTTATTACATAAACCCTCTTATAGAACAATATTCCGTAAGAGCATTATAAGAACACTAACCTTTAGCTATAGGAATGATAGTAGTAACTATAGTAGCATATAGCCCTAGAGTTGCTTAATAGAAATAGGGTGAACGTTACTACTACTATCATTAACATTAGTAGTATTAACTAAAAGTAACGTTCATATAGTGCTAGGATACTATAAAAGCATAAGGGCATTTAACTATAACATAGTTTCATTATGAACTATAAGAACTACCTAGTTCATAAACACATCCTAGCTATGATTATGTAACCATAATAGCTTGCTAGGATATACTATATTAAGTAGGGTATTAAGGTCCTTAGTCTATAATATATATAGTAGTATAGTTATAGTCCCATTAAGTTATAGGTTATATAGTATTTAACCTATCTAAGAAACAAACTCCTCATTACATAACCTGTCATAGACACGCATATTTACCTATAAATGAAGCCCTATAACTTTAGCTAGACAAATGAACACTATAGACACACGTGTATAATCTAAGACTAAGAGCCGTTTAGTACTATAGGTAGGATCTATGTAAAATTACCACTAAGTAATATGGGTATGCTACTAAACATTACGTCGTCCATAACATCCTATAAGTTACATAACAACTAATGAACTGCCTTAAAGTAGTATTTGTGTTACATTAACACTTCGTCTCATATAATAAGGCTAGCCTCCTTAAGTAAGCAGCTAATCTATAAGTTATAGGTAATAGAGTAGCAAGTACTAGCTATAAGATTAATGGAGATCTTAAACTAAGTATAGGACGTACATTCATTTAGTAGTAGTAAAGCTATAATACTTATAAAGGTAACATAAAGCACTAATTTACCTTATGCATAGTAGAAGTAGCATAAAGCCTTATATAGAAAGGTCTTCCTAGTCCCCCTAGGACCTTATAGGTAGAAGTAAGTAGTTTGTAGATTAGTTTTAATAGCTAAATAGATTGTATGGAAGTAGCTAAGCTAATTAGAGTTTAGCTTAGAAACTAAGTCATCTATAAGAGCTATCTCTATAACTAGATTAAAGCTATGGCTAACATACAGAAGTCTTATGAGCTAGCTATACTATGAAAGTAGTAGTCTAAAGTCTATAAGCTACTTCCTAATATCCATAAGACTAACTAATAGCAAATATAGCTTATAATTAAGATGTGCATCTTATATAGAGCTAATAGGAACACTCTTATGGTCTAGCTCTCATAGGAGGTCATTGCAAATGTGTTCCTTAAACTAATTCTAAAGATAGAGGGGCTAGGCTATTATATCCATCCGTAAGCCTATAAGGAAAAGCGTCTGTAAACCATAACTACTAGTAAAGATAATTGCTTTAGTAAAGCATTTAATCTACTCCTAGTCATTCTCTACTAAGCCACGTGTAATATAAGCTTCATAATAAGTCTTGTAGCACTCTCTGTTATAGGTATAGAGGTCTATAAAGGACGTTAGGCCACGTATAATAGTTAAAAGCATCTGTAGGTAAAACTTATCACCTGCTATAGGATTATAATGATACATACAACTAACGTTACAGTCTAATCCCTTCTTATAAGGCGTTTACTTTCACATAAGCTTATTCTAAACGAACCTTAAGGGGAACTCTAAATAGAGAAGGGCTTGCTCATTCATATACGTAGCATTATAACGGAAGAACTCACTTAACGTCAAATCTATAGCCTAGAGTTTTACTGCAAGTTCTTATGAAGAAAGGCCCTC
Source organism: Pseudogymnoascus sp. BL308 (assembly GCA_001630595.1). NCBI lineage: Eukaryota > Fungi > Ascomycota > Leotiomycetes > Thelebolales > Thelebolaceae > Pseudogymnoascus > Pseudogymnoascus sp. BL308. The sequence continues at coordinate 5,064 of LMYD01000217.1, read as the reverse complement.
TAGAAAATAGATGGTCTAGCAATTCTCTAGGTGTACCTTAAGACGTATTATAGGTAGATATTCACTATGCATAGCAAACTTCATAAGGCGTCATATAGCCTTCATAGGCCTAATATACTACCCTTAGATATACTAATCAATCTCGTCTATAGACTCTACTATAAGGGTAGACTAGTTAGAGCCCTTGTAAATATACTTATGAATATATTTAATAGCCTATACTATACTATACACCTTTACGTTCATATGACAGTAGTATTTCTAAAGTAGAAATAGGTTATATAGAACTACTTAATAGTTGTTATAGACAACATTCTTAGTCCATAGACTAGGCTAAGGAACCATAAACGTCTACCTATTATCCTAGCACTTATACTTAGGGTAACCCTCATCATTTATAATAGTAAATGCTATAAATGGCTTTAGGAACTTCTTAGAGCATTATAAGGCAAATGTAGCTGTTTTATGAACCATGCATAGGGCTTGTAGGTAGTTCTTACTACATAAGCCATGTGTTATAGTAGAGATGACAACAGCTATAAGCTTACCTATAACATCCTAGGATGAATCTAGTAGCTTACTACAAACTACCTCATTAATAAGATTAGGGACATTAAAATGAAACCCTTTAACAAAGAGTAGTAGGTGCATGTGTAGTAGCTCCCGTTTCTAATACTTAATAGTATATATATGGCTAGTGTACTTGCTAAGTAAACTACCCCTTAAGTCTATAAGTAGGCTATAGACCTTTAAGTAAAAGACTTAGGCAATGAGATCTAGCTGATTAGTAGCCTACTAACCTAGAAATAGAGCATCTATAATCTCTAGCCATTTTAGATTAGCTGTAAAAGTAATAAAGAACATAGGCTTCCTAAAGTGTTATACGATAGCCATTAAATTCTAGTATAGCCGTTACATAGCACAATTACTACCTATATAACTTAAGGGTAACACGACCCGTTAGCCTAACTCCTTCATATCTACGTCATTGTGTGATATTGCATTAGCTAGGCTATTGTAAACGTTTACGTGAATAGACTTCTAGTTGTTATAGAGCTAACTTAGGGCTATAGACTTACAAATTACTAATATATTAACTGCAAACTACTAGAATAGGCGCTTAGCATAGTGTATTGTATTAAACCATTCTTTACGGGTATGCATATAGTAGTAGTAGAAGGGTCTTTGCTTTAACCTTCTATTCTACTATAGACTGTTATTCTCTTATAACGTAAGACCCTAATGCCACCTGTATTTACTAAACACAAATAGAAGGACGTAATGAAGGGGCATATATGACACATGTATAACATGAACCTTTAACAGATGCTACTACCCATTTAAAGTGTTATAGTAGGCTAACACTAAGTCTTGTGAACTAGCACCCCCTAGCTCATCTAGAATAATAGCTATAATCTCATTACTAGTTAGTAGGTTCTCCTAGCGTTTATCTACCCTACTCTTAACTATTAGCTGCATCTATAGGTTAAGGATGATATAAAACGGGCTATTACTAGTAGTAATAGCCGTAAGCCACTCCTATGCTATCCTATAGATTAGAATAAATGGGTTGTAGTCCGTAAGAAGCCATAGAAGCTATATAAGGATAGTAGTATTAAGCTATAGATGTTATTTACAGCAAGCCTTAGTTGCATATAAGGGGTTGTAAAAGAAGAGCTATGCAAAAGCTAGTATTTCCTAGGTCGTAGGCTATAACGGGCCCTAGTAATGAAACAACTCTCTATGAATCTAGAAGCTCTATATCTCTATATTCTACCTAATACGTGAATTACAGGTGTAGCTTACAGAAGTGAAGGCTAAGGCGTTATTGTACTTATAGATCTCCTTATAGAAGGCTCATCTAAGTAGGTCCTAGTTCATAAACAGCTTCTGTAAATAAACTAGAGGCCTTCATAAGACAAGAAGGTTGACGTCACCCTTCTTATAGCAGCTCTCATACTGTTTGTCTTATGTAGCCTCCTCTACCTAGTGTAGCGTAGCATAATATTCACACTTGTAGTAAAGCTAGCTAAGGTTGTGTAGAGTAGCCATAACGAATTAAGAGAGGAAGCTAAGTGAAGTAGTATGGCGTATAGGAATAAGCTCATTAACAGGAGTAGACTACGTAAGGTGTAGAGTAATAGAGCGAAGTAGTAAGGGAGTTAGTAGTAGTTAACGTAGACAACTACTATTACGCCTCTATAAAGGGGCATTCATAGGAGGCTGTAAATGGTCTATAAGCTAATGACTACTAGTAGGAGACAACGCCCTAGAGCTAGCATAGAGGCTATAGCAAGAGGACTAAGAGGTAGAGCATAGAGAGCATGTTTTATACTAGCACCTAAGGTAGTTTATATAGAAGAGCAATGACTCCTAGTACGTATGGCAGTAGGAATAGTGAACTAGAGGAGACGAACTCATATCACTTATATAGAAGGCATAGTTTACAGCTACATTAGGGGGTAGAGGTAGATACTATTTCTTTTAGACTTATAGGGTAGGGGCTACAGGTGGCTTTTACGGACTATATACTATCCGTAAAATAGTAGAACCTAGAGTAAAAACTCTACACCTTAAGCCTAACACCATAATAAGTAGGGAATAAGAGTAAACAACTAATCGCAAATTTTGCCATTTAATAGCCAATGGATTTACGGGGGGACTCTATTTTGTGATGTATTATAGATTATGGGACCTGTACTACTCGTATGCCTAACAGCTACTGTGCTAAAATTAAGCAATTCTCACATAGACTAGATGTTGCAAACACGTGAATCCTAGGGTACAAGTAAGTTACTTGTCCTAGGGGACTGGCTTTGTTTTACTTAGCCACTACGAACTATAGTTTGTTTTTAGATTTAGTCCTTAGGCTACACGTGTAGCCTTGTCCTAACATGAACCTTAGCTATACGAACAAAGATGTCTACGACACCCTCTCTTCATCTACCTCATTACGATAATGGTAGAAGTTCTTAGACTTGCCTTAAGCGTTATCACAGTTATTAATTTATCCGCAAAGGTTGCTTCATGGTGCTCTAAGTACTACGCTAATGTTAAGAATGCCTAAGACGACATTAAACGCCTTTAACGGGAGACCTAAGGGTTAAAAGCAACACTTAAGAGGGCCTAGTCACTATGTAACGGTCTAAATGGTGTGAAACTCTAGGAATCCTAGAGCTTACGTGAGGTAGTTAAGGACTACAAAAAGCAGCTTAACTAGCTAGAGACAAAACTCAAGCCTCATATAACAAAGAAATTAATGAGTCGTTATGGAATGCACGCCTTAAGATGGCCTCTTAAGAGCAAGGAGGTAGATGGAATTATGAAGAAACTTGGAAATTACAAGGACAACATATCTTTTAGTCTCTAAGTCAACTAAGAGTACGTGATGTCATTCATATTTTAAATAACAGAAGCTGACAGTAAGTGGTGCTTATAGATTACAAATTCTTAACATCCATTAAAAAATCGTTCTTAACAAACTATAGTCTGCTAATAACGCTAAGTTTAACTCTCATAGCAAAGAACATAATGCTAGATGTTACTAAGGCACTTAAGGGGAACTACTTTGACAAATAGATACCTAGGCTAGCAATTAAGGTAGCGAACGTATATTCTAGCTAAATGGTATGGTGGGCACTAGCAAATCTACGATCTCTTACACAGTGGCCTAAACCTTTGCTAACAAGGGAGACCTTAGCGCTAGCTTCTTCTTTAAGAGGGGTGAAGGCAACTGTGGCCACGTAAGAATGTTTATTATAACGATTACTACTTAGCTCATCTAAAAACTACCTTCCTTAGTGCTACACGTCTAGAATGTAATCGAAGCTAACCTAGGAATCTCTAAGAAGGCTTTAAAGCAACAATTTAACACACTTGTCTTATAACCTTTAGGCAAAATACGAACCTATCCTTAGAAGTCTTTAAGCATAGTGATTGTAATCGATGCCCTTAACGAGTATGACTAAGAAGAGGACGTTAGAACTATAATTCGCCTATTCTTACAAGTGAAGCACATAACATCTATACAAATCAAGTTCTTTTTAACAAGTAGGCTAGAGCTTCTAATTCACCTTAGCTTTAAGGATATAAGTAGTAAATATAAAGGACTAGCTCTACATCAAATTCCTAAACCTATTATTAAGGAGGACATCTCTGCATTCCTAGAACACTAGCTAGTAATGATCTGCAAAGATTATAACAAATCAGTCACCTAAAACAAGCAATTACCTGTGGATTAGCTAGGCTACACATACATGTAGTCGAAATGTTATCTAAATCCAATCACTTGTTATTTAGCTTTATCTGCTAGGATATAGTACGTTAAGTAGTGATCATAGGATTTAGAGGCTCTTTAGTTTAGTTTGAATTTACTTTCATTTTTCATTTTTTAGTCATTAGTTGTATATTCTTGTAATAATTTATTTGCTCTATAATTGATTTAGAGGTATAATTACTATATTAATGCAGCCCGTAGGCACGTCTAGAAAGTTTCATCAACTCAAAAAGAATACTTGTTATAGTTTAAAGGTCACTTAGTACTGTTTTAGTTTCACTTATTAATTATGTTCTAGCCCAACCGTTAGATTAGCCAGCTCGCGAGCTGGCCGGCCCATTCGCGAGCTAGCTGGCCTAACCGTCAGATTTCCAGCTCGTGGTTAGGCCGGCCTGCTCGCGAGCTGGCTNCAATTGATCTATATAGCTACGTTTCCTATAGTGTCTGCCCGTGTTCGTTTCCGAGGCCTTGCAACTAAAGCTATTTCCGTACGAGTAGTAAGACCTAATAAATTACCACAGTTATGGTCATCGTTATGGTAGTGTACACTACACTCCTTAGATTCCTTATAACACCTACACCTCTTTGTACTACACTGCCCTTTGCACTAACAGGATATTCTAACCTAAGCACTTGTAGAAGCCTCTCTAGCTGCAAGCCCTAGGCTTACTTCCTTAGTAGATGTAGGAATTACTATATCACTCCATAGAGCTTGCTCTACAGCTCCAAGTGATTTAGTAGGAATAAGGCGTTGTATAATACCTGAAGCTGTAAGAATCCGATACCTA
>LMYD01000211.1:0-16274 GCA_001630595.1 Pseudogymnoascus sp. BL308 | reverse complement strand
AAGTGCCTGGGAATAGGACTTGGTATCGATTGGTATCGATTGGGGAAGGGACGTGCTTAGCGATGCAAGGGCGGCCGATGAATGGCGGGGTTGTGACCACGATGATGACTCGACCCCTTGGCCGTGCTTAGTGTTGATTAGTGTACACCCTTTGTTGTTGGTGTATACGTGTATACGGGCAGTGGGTAGTTGCGCGTCGTGTGACAGAGATGGTTCTCGGTGGTTCGGTGGTTCGGTGGTTCGGCAGTGCCTTCGGGCTTAGATGGTCATGTGATAGGAGAAAGAGCGCTGACTGTTGGTAGGAGCGTGGTAGTGGTAGAGTGGTGGTGAGTAACTCTTGGTGTGGTAGGTGGTAGATGGTAGGTAGGTAGCAGGTATGAGTAAAGTTGGATGAGGTAAGTAACGGTGGACAAGGGTGTGAGAGTGCGTTGCGTGTGCGTTGGAAAGGTACGTATTGTAAGTAGCAAGTAGCAAGTAGCGAGTAGTCGGTACTGTACTCGGGTAGTTTGTTTGGTTTTGGGAGTGAGAATGATGAGGAAAGGGAAAAGGACGAGATGAGAGGGTGGCGATGTTTATTCCTTATAGTCTGGTCTTTTTTTCATTTCAAAATCCCTTCCCATCCATCCAAGTACGAAGCAAGTATACGCACTATGTAATTCTTATGCAGGAAGGACAGGGGGGGGGCTCATGCAAAAAGGTGTGTGTGCATGAAAATTTCTAAGACCTGGATGCAGATTATAGAAAACTTTTCGATGCTGTATGCACGGTATAGTGACATAGCAAAATAGAGTAGTACGTACTGGAGATCTTCGTTTCTTCCCTTAGTCGATTGATGTGCATGGGGATTTTACATGGGGGGGATGGGAATGTGTTGGGTGTGTTGGGTGTGTTGGGTGTGTTGCGTGGCTTGGGTGGTAGTGTTGGCGGTGGTGGTTGGCTGGGCGCGAAACAGAAATACGTAGGTATGTGTGCAGAAGAGTGTTGGTGTGGCTCATATTTGAGACCGATGACGCATAGTCGCAGTATTTGCGACAGGGTTGTGTTGGGTCGATGACTGTGGTGGAGGGTGGGCGATGCGGGCGATGCGGGCGATGTGGGCGATGTGGGCGATGGACGGCCCATGGAGGGCGGGAATGCGCGGTGATGGACGCTGGTGGGCGGTGCAGCTGGTACTTTGGTACATGGTGTGGTACTCGACTGCGTGGTTGCGTGGATGCGTGGATGAACGGTGGGTAACTGTGGGTAATTGTCGGTGGGTGTGGCTGATAACGTACCCTTTCCGAGTACGGTGGGTGGGTGCGACCGGCAATTCCTCGACGTGACAAGCTGACTGACTGTCACCACTGACTCTTTTTTTAAACACTGCTAGAGCATACTAGACCATCCTACACCATCCTACACCATCCTAGACTACCCTACTGTGGTACTTGGCCTGTACCCCGTGACATGTACACCCAAGGTACTGCCCACCACTATTTACTGCTATTACTAAACAAAAACACGCTCGCCAACGCTTGGTCATACTCACAAATACTTGGTCAACTCCCAAGAAAACCCTAGCCAATGTATCTAGCAGGTTCTACGCCCTGCCATCCCGCATCCGGAGCGCGGATCTAGCCCGCGTGGGTAACAGTCAAAGTACTCGAGGACGACCCAAGAGTGTGTGGAAGCACAGACCAAGAAAATTAGGGATTGTGGCTTGTGGCTTGTGGCAGAGATTTCTTCTCCCTGTCGCTGTTATCCGTATGGTCCGTATGGTCCGCATCGTCCGCATAGTCCGCATACTTCGCGTGGTTGGCCATGGGGGGTGTCATGGGTTTTGACGTGTGTGGCTGAAAGTCCCGAAGATGTGCCACATGTCCCAAAGTCCCAGCTCACAACGGTCCCACGTTGTCGTCTTCCCCGTACCCGTACCTGGCTGCTGTTTTTCCCTTTTCCTTACAGTACTTTCTCCCTTCACTCACCGATCTTTAATTCCGCGGCTCACCCCCAGCTGCCCGCTCTCCCCTCCCCACCCACCACCCACCCACCCCCATGCACGGCTGGCCGCACGCACTCCCTTGTTGGCCTGACACTTTTTGACATGCCACTCCCGGACTTGTATCCCTAACTCCCGGCCCTAAACTGCCATATGCCAGACAGACCCGACGGTGGCTCGTTACCACCGTCCTCGCTCACTCCGGTCCCGTCCGTCCGCGCGCACTGTGAATGCCTGCTGTAACCGGGACAGCGGTAGAAATGGGCCCTAATGCACATCCCCTACGGAGTTATGACAACAGTCCTTCCTCCTCCGACCGTCCGGTTGGCCGGGTTCACCCACACGTCAGCCCATTTTCTCTGTCTGTCTCTCTCTCCCGCTTGATTTTCGAAATTACTGATCTCATCATCTCCGCGGAGACCATTACTCCATCCCGTACATTACTGCATCCCGCACTTTTGGGCCAGACCTTTTTTGTCGCATATGACGCCCTTGGCGTTTTCTGCGGTAGGTTCTGTTCCATAGCGCCGGGCTAGCGGCTTTTGATGCGCTCGGTTGGGTTTGTTGGGTTTCTCGGGGTCAGCGATCGAAATCTAGATCTGCCAATATCGGCGCTAGTCGGTTCAGGAATTCTTCTGGAAGTCTCTGCGTTGTGACGTTGCACGCTCGTCCCTTGCTGATTAAGCGACCCCGGCGCTTCCGCACGCCATGTGCGGTGACCTCCCGCCGGAGCACGGTTGGTTTCTGTTTGTTGGGCTCGAACCCCTGTTCATGCAACAATCAGTCTCAACCATCCTTCTCATTTTTCCGTCTCTATTGCCTTGGTCTGTTCCGGTATTCCACGGCCTGGTATGTTTTGGATGTGCGTATGTGGTGGAGGTTTATTTTTCCATCAACTCCGGTGGTGGTTTCGGTCGCACATCGGAGGAGTTGTGAAGTTGCAGGGAGGACTCATGCGATAGATAGGGGATGAGTGAAAACAAAAAAATCCACCATGGGTTACTGTTATAAATATATATGCCTCATATTACATGCCAGTAGTATATGCATGACTGTCAGTATATTGAGTTTTCTCGTGAATATGTAACGTTGATACGGTATGGCTGATATATTGAATATTATATTGCGAGATGTATATAGTTTTATTTTTAGGTCAATAAAAAATAATACAACCACAATACGAGTAGAAATATTCACAACACAATCTAGACTCGTAAAGCCACAAATATAACAATTAAATAAATACGGTACGAAAAGAACCACAGGTAATAATTACAGTGTTCCAAACCAAAAGAGACCAACAAATTAAATACAATCTAGACGCAGGTATTCATGTGATTACTCACAGTATTGCTGCACCTGATACAGCCAACACAAGATCACCCATACCAAATCAACGTGTATTTGGAATACTAGCTACCCTCAAGTCTACAACCAGTATCATATACAAATACCTCGGTCAGCGTGACTTTACGTGAAATGTGTGCAGCCTTGCGGACTTCGGCCTTTGGTGACTCGAATATATAATCTACATCCACGAATACGAGCTGTATTCATGCTTATTCAATACCCGACGCGACTAAAGGTAGGCAAGCTTACCATTGGCCGAATAACAGCTACGGAAGCCTCAGCCTCGATGTATTCGTACATTAGAGTTATGACACGAGATGCTGCCTACAAACATACGCGTACCCGCACGGAGCCGCCCGGACATAGCAGAGAACAACAAGCCCGAACACCGCACAAGTCACAATACGAACACGAAGAATCAAGGTCAAGCAAGAAGACAGGTCATGTGTGTGCAGTGGTGGATTTCATTATCTCGTGGGCCACCAGCCCATACCAGAAGAGTCCCCATATCCGTATGGTACAATACTTTAACACCTAAAAAGCAAACCCGTGTCCCATTGTCATCAGTGACCGCCGCACCCGCAGATTCCACCCCAGCCCATAGCCAGAGGAAGAAGATTCGTAAGAGAACATGAAAAGAAGACGCTTAACCACCGAAACCGTACAGGGTGCGACCCTGCCTCTTGAGCGCGTAGACGACATCCAGCGAAGTAACGGTCTTGCGCTTGGCGTGCTCTGTGTATGTGACGGCATCACGGATGACACCCTCAAGGAAGGTCTTCAAGACACCACGGGTCTCCTCGTAGATCACTGGGGATGGATGTTAGAGATTGAACAGAAGGATTATGGACAGCGACAACTTACTGGCTGAGATACGCTTGACACCACCACGACGTGCGAGACGGCGGATAGCGGGCTTTGTGATACCCTGGATGTTGTCACGAAGAATCTTGCGGTGACGCTTGGCTCCACCCTTTCCGAGACCCTTGCCACCTTTTCCGCCTGAAATGAAGCGCGTCAGTACAATGTTTGGAGGAAGACGCGTCGCCCGAAGGCAACAGCAATGAGAAGGTAAGAGGGAGAGTACTCACGTCCAGTCATGATGAAGGTTGTTGTTGGTGAAGAGAGGTGGTTGGTGTATGGGTATAGAGTAGAAGAACCTTGTGGATGTTGTTGGTCGTGGGTATTGTTGGTCGAGATATTCGGAGAAGAAGAGGATTACTGGAGTGGGGTGGCCGTGAGGTATAAGAAGTCGTAGGCGTCCCGACGGATCACGCAAATTAGGCGAGAGTTTGGGGATGTGGAAGGCGCGTCTCAGATCAGTGATTTGGGGATACGCTAGTCCTAATTGGCGTAACACTCAAGCGAGAAGATTATTGGCCAGACCGACGAGCTTTGTTGTTTTGGGGATACGGTACGTACTAGAGCACTCATCACGGCGTGAACAGTGTGAACAGTGGGATTTACATTCAAGCTTCCATTTTACGAAGTAGAGTACAGTAGAGGGTACAGTACGGTAAACCCACAGTAAATTTACATCACATTAGAGAATCATTAAAAATATGCCCATACTGAGCTGCCTGTAGAGTTCCCCAGTACTGTGCTACCATTGTTTTGACCTGCATATATAAATCACGTGCTGGCTGAAGATGAAGTGAGATACGTACACACGCGTAAACAAACAATCGCAGTAGTGGCTGCTGTGTTGATTCGCTAAAATGGTGAAATCAATAATATCCCGAGATCTGATTGGCCACAGACCGAGCCGACTTCATGTTCGATTTTCGCTAAATCTGTTATCGCTCCTTCCATTTTCCAAACACAGCCCATTATCCCCCCAAATCACGCTAAGACACACTACCGGTAACAGAACTAGCCTAACCCGCAGACTGCCTATCCGCGCCTGCCTTGCACCATACAAAACAACAACTGACAATCGAATCACCCACGCTAAGCGAATACAGACCGCCAATACAAATACCCACCGCTCCCACATCCTTCGCCTCTTCTCTTCTTTCATCAACAACTCCACTTTCGACCAACGACATCAACCATCCACTTCACCAACAATCCCATAACATCCATCATCAACAATGGCTCGTACCAAGCAAACTGCCCGTAAGTCTTCACTCTATTCTTCGATCATCGATCGACCTCATCTATTTTGGTGGGGCTCGGTCGCGATCACGATGGCCTCGCGTCAGCTTCACATCAACGCGTACTAACAATGCAACAGGTAAGTCCACTGGTGGCAAGGCTCCCCGCAAGCAGCTCGCATCCAAGGCCGCACGCAAGTCCGCGCCATCGACCGGAGGTGTCAAGAAGCCCCACAGATACAAGCCAGGTAAGCTTCAAATCCATCATCACCATGCATGAGCAAGACCCTAACAAACCCTGAAGGAACTGTCGCTCTCCGTGAGATCCGTCGCTACCAGAAGTCGACCGAGCTCCTGATCCGCAAGCTCCCCTTCCAGCGTCTGGTCCGTGAGATCGCCCAGGACTTCAAGTCCGATCTCCGCTTCCAGTCCTCCGCCATCGGTGCTCTCCAAGAGTCCGTTGAGGCTTACCTCGTCTCCCTCTTCGAGGACACCAACCTGTGCGCCATCCACGCCAAGCGTGTCACCATCCAGTCCAAGGACATCCAACTCGCCCGCCGCCTCCGTGGTGAGCGCTCTTAAATTTCTGCTTGGGTTCTCGACTACCACGATCGTGCCTGATGTACGCGCAATGGCCCTGACCGCACACCCACGGGTTTGGGCGGGATATTGAGATCGCACGTCTGGTATTGATCTGGTGGATGCAATAATGGTTATGGGGTGGGGTTTATGGGTTCGGAACTGGAGTTATCTGCCTTCGGATTTGCGTTTTGCACAAAGGGTGTGTACATTACTCGACCAGCGATAGTGCGCTGAGTCTTATGACAAATAGATGATGAATCACGATTCTTCATCACCTTCAAACAAAACCATGAGCCCCATCATTGAACTGACTTGTGACGTGACTGTAAATATGACCGCGATGCCCTGGATGATATTCGCCACGAGTAGAATAAATTGTTATTCCTGGACGCGTGTAGAACCACTTCTGGGTACCTGACGTGACGCGTCTTCTCTCCGAGGAGGGAGGGGTTCAGGTACTATGTACAGAAGTATGGAGAGGGGCCGCCTTACCTTGTGATCGATACCAACCGTTTGAGCTTATATAACCTCACTATTCACCACTAATAACTAGAAAACGGCGAATTATCTGTAGCTTTCCGCAACCTATTTGCCAAAACATCGCGCCGCCCCCAATGTTCGTGTACCTGAGAGCCAAGATTGTCAGGGTGATGTGCGTTTGAATTGGGTTAGCCGCTGTGAGATCGACAGGCAGGGCAAAGTTGCCTTCTCTCAGGAAGTAAAATATATTCTTTGAGAAGCTAATCGACTACTACCCTTCCTGTACAGGAAAGCGAAATGGCATGCCAGGATATTGGCGAAGCCAATCCTGACATTGCCGGCACTGGAGTATGCGCGCCGACTCATTCCCAACCTACTATCCACGCTACATCCCAACTAACTGGCACAGATCCTGCTTGCCTTTGCAATTCAAGGTGCCATCGCTGTCGTGCTGTCAATCTACTCTCTCTTCGTGGGCCTAACCTGGCAAGGCTGTATACATGTCCTTAGGCTGCCTCTATACTACTGGCCTCTTGTAAAGGTCGGCGATGTTTTGACAAGATCGCCTGGCGTGCTGAACCGTCACCATGGCATGTTTCAGAGATGGCTGCAATTTCTAGAACGCCCGCCTCCCCAGAGAACGGAGAAGGGGATCCAGAAACAGAAGCTGGTGGATGATATTCTAATCGCTAGCAGCGATTTTCAGTCTTGGTCTGGTAATTATAGGGTAGTTGCAGAGCAGACGACGGAGAGCTGACACTCTAGGCATCGCGTTATTGATTGCTGCATTCGTGCAGATCCGCACAAACTCTCTATATCAGCTACATATTATCTATGATACTGCTAGCTTTGTTGCGTAAGTCCTTTTCAGTACAAATTATATGACTTCTATATTACAACTCATGCTTTGAGTGGAAGTGAACCTAAAGGGAGGTTACAATGCTGAGGCGGTATTTTAGCATCTCAAACTGCGCAGCAATAGCTATAACATACGGCCCATTTAGTATAAAACACCTCATTATGGTTATCTGGTCCGGTCTCTACCTTGGCTATACTATCGCCTTCGGCGTCCGGCTAAAATCGTGGAACGAGGAAATACCAGGCCAATGTTATATCACATCCGGTATAGCTGCCCCGGGTACTACACACCCTTATGTCGACCATATCTACATCTCTGTGACATGTCTTTGGGTTATTGTGTCGCTTTATGGAGCCCTCGGTCTTAACGGCGCGGGTTTCAACAGTACGGCGTATGGAGGCCGCATCACATTAGCCGTGAACAGAGCGCTCGATAGAGAACTCCAGCGCCTTGAGGCCAGAGGTATCGACACTGAACTTCTCACTCAAGTTATTCCCTTGATTTCCTTGCTGAGAGTCACCACGCCCACAACATTTACAGACGATCCAGACGGGAAGCAAATTGCGGCTCTTCTTGTCGCTCTCATACAGTATCCAGTCCACCTGTATTCTATATTTATGATGCGTGCAATGAACGAGAGCCATCTAGTACAGGGAAGTTCGGAGAAGGACTGGGGATTCGGTCAAGTAGTGGCGGTTATCTTGCTGGGAAATAATGTTGTAATGCTATATGAGGGAATCATGAGTACGTGCCTGCTGCCTATCATTTAGACATGAGCTAACTAAACTAATTACAGGATATCGTAGGCAATAGGGACACGCCCTCTATAATGTTATATAGCCCTCTTATGTTTGCCACTCACATGAGCTTCAAGATGTTGTTTGAAAAGTCCTTACTTCTATATTGCCACCCATTTGCTCTCGAGTGTTAAAATTGCTACCTACCCTATGCTCATAGTGACTTGAGTCCCTTCTATGAGTGAAACCACTTTAATTCAAGACATTGGTTATGGCATAACTGGGCTAATGGTGTAAACCCCCAATTATATGTTGTTAGTGATCCCTGGTTGGATCGTCTCAAGAATATCCATCAACTCCTTATGCACACGTTCTTGAACCTTGGCTCCTTCGTGGCTCCTGACAAACGCGCTCGGCTCCTTGACCTTGGCTTCGCTCATATATTGCCCGTGACTTTCGGTCCCAGCAGCAGCACTGTGAACAAGCGTGCGGCCTCCAACTTCCGTTGTTCGAGCCACTAGGGCTTTGACGACTGTGAGGACGTAGCTGGCGATTCCCTATGATTAATCAACAAGGTTAGCGTTGTTTAAGCGTGGGAAGTAGAAGAGTCAGAAATCCGATGAGGCTGTGATTACCTGAACATCCTTATCAAGCTCCGAATGGCATAAACCCGGGTTAACATCATTAATAATCAAGGGCTCTGTGGCGTGAGGGCCTTCTCGAATAGCTGTAGCTAAGGAACGGACGAGAAGAACTTCGAGGAGTTTGGAGGTTCTGTATCGATCTCCGATGTACGACTTGTTGTCCTTGTTGAACGCTTGGAAAATCGAGGGTTCTTTTCGCTCCAGGAATTTTGCCTGTTGATCTATGATGAGCGTTTGAAATGACTAAACCGAGACTCTAGAGAGACATACGTCTTCGTGTAGGATAGAAGTTGTGATCACTATCCTAGATGCTTGTCCGACTTTTTCTCCTGACCTCCTTAGAACCGGGAAGAGGTTGATTGCAAGCAAAAATGTCCCGATAACATTTACTTTAATGGTAATCTCGGTCCCTCCAGACTCCTCGTAAGTGTTTCTCAAAACACCGGCATTTGCAACGACGACGTCTAACCTGTCCAGCGAATCACACCTTGTTGCGAAGGCTTTAATAGAATCGTAGTCGGACATGTCAACCTGCCACACCTCGACAACATTTTTGCGGTTCGTGGAGGTTTCGATAGAGTCTTTCGCTTCTTCGCCTTTCTTCATGGACCTCACCGCAAGGATTACTCGCGCCGCATCAAGTCGTACGAAGCGCAGCGCAGCTTCAAAGCCGAGGCCAGTGTTGGACCCTGTGACGATGATTGTCTGGCCTGCAAATGACTGCGTAGGAAGGGGGATGGGTTGCAGCTGGGCGCGGATTCCTGCGATCGAAGTCATATTTGCAATGGAAGTGTAAGACGTGGGATGTGAAACTAGGGGTTGTCTAAAGAGTCCTTTAATGAAGGCTTTCCCCTTTTAAAGCAGACACCTTATTTCGCTCGAACATTCTGTAATGAGGTGGGCTAAAACAGCGTACTCCCTAGTTTCATTTCATAGGTTTGGGCGATTGAATAATTCCCTATTCCTCCAGTCGGCTTGGTAATCTCCGCCTTCACCTAAGTAATGTTGTTTGCTAGTCACATCGCGGACCCACCGGACTGAGAATTTATGGTAAAGAGCCACAAGCCGAGATTTAGAATTAGCATGCGAACAGTCGGTCGGTACAATACGTCTCCCGCTGCTAAGTCTGGCGGGATTGGCCCTCAAACCAAGCGGCAGTTGTTACACTGACGGCTCGAAATATAACGATTAATGTCCATCTCGGCCTTCCGTTACCCTTCCTTGAACCCAAAGCTGGTACGAAGCCAGGACAGCTCGTGCAAGCGCCCATAGTCTTTGTCTACGCGGGCTCTACTTGCGCCGGACTCTTCACGATCCAACTCGCAAAGCTGGCCGGTTTAACGGTCATCACGACTGCCTCACCACACTCTTTCGACCTCGTTAAAGCTTACGGTGCCGACCGCGTTTTCGACTATCGATCAGCGACGGCGGTAAAGGATATCACCGCAGCTTTCCCCGACATAACTTACGCCGTGGACTGCTTTTCCGAGGGGGGTTCCGCCGCATTCTGCGCCAAAGTGCTCCAAAGCAAAGGCGGCAAGGTTGTGACATTGCTTGACCAGGGTCAATCGAAAACGCCAGGCGTTGAGTATGATATGGCCATGCTCTATAGGGTATTCGGCCGAGAATTTTCATATCTGCCGCCAATCGGCCCAACGTTCCCTGTTAGCTTTAAAGACCGTGAAGCTCTCTCACGCTTCTATGCAAACTTACCCCGCCTCACCAAGGACTTGAAGCCACCCCCGATTCAGGTTATAGAGGGCGGGTTGAAAAGCGTTCTTGGAGGTTTAGATATGTTACGCCAAGGAAAAGTATCAGGTAGCAAATTAGTCGTAGAGTACTAATAGATCACGTTGTTTTTGTATTTATATCTGTAAGGTAATTTCTACAGTACTAAAGACCGCATTACAGAGGGCTAGAACTATCCTATATCAGCTTATAAAAATAGTAGTAATTACTCTAATTCACCTATATTATTAAAAGGCTCTTCTTTACTCTCCTTATACTTAACGTAGGTCGTGGTCAGACCGGCTACATGGCCAGACCGGCTACTTGGCTCACCCCACGAAAACCAAGGTCACGTGACTAAAATTAAAACATTAATAACTTTTGTAATAAAGCTTCTAAAGCTTAATCCTCTTAGACTATTACTCTTTATATATTATTATATTATTATTAACTTTACTAGAGTGTAAGCTATTCTTATTAAGTAGTTATATATAGTTTAAGTTTTACTATATAAATATTTTGTATAGTAAAAATATAAGCCTTAATATCTCTTGTAAAATAAAGCTAGTAGTACTGTCATTTCTATATATATTAGATTAGTATACAAAGAAAACTAGTTTAAGAGGGTTAAGCTTTATAAGCTTTATTACAAAAGTTATTAATGTTTTAATTTTAGTCACGTGACCTTGGTTTTCGTGGGGTGAGCCAAGTAGCCGGTCTGGCCATGTAGCCGGTCTGACCACGACCTACGTTATCTTTACTACAGTTATTAATTGGATTTGAGAATAACTTATATGAGAATCGGTTAATATCTAAATTACCACCTAAAATATTAAAGATATCTAAATTGCTATAATAAATTATACAGCTAATATTAGAACTGCCACTTAGAAATATTAGAACTACTACGTAAATTATCGAAAATATTAGAACTAACGTATTTCACGGGCGAGCTGGTCACACGGGCGAGCTAGTCACTAAAACACCAAAATTTGACTATTCCTACTACTACTACACCACTACCCTACATAATAACCCTTATTCGATCGTAATTGATTCCTAGCGCCTCTCGCACATACGAGCATTATGCCCCATATTACCACATGTGCTACATCGTCGCTGTCGGCCTGTAGAACCCACCTGCTAAGTAGCCTCACTTGCCACCTCTGTACGGAGTTGAGCATTAACCTTAGCACTCTAAAGGATATCCTCTCCCTCTCGTATAGAGAGACTGCTCCCTTACATTATACGCCTGTTACGCTTCCTTTCCCTCCTCTTTTTCTGTTCATTTGCAGCCTATAGAGCCTTAACTTCTACCTTAAGTAGAATAGTAGAATGCATCATCATTTCTGCCCCTTTAATAAGGTAGCTAACAGCATCATTAATTAAGGTAGGAGAGCTATTCTAATGTCATACGATGTGGTTCTTAATGTGCTCTATTTGAAAGTTAAGCTCCCTTATAGTTTAAGGAGTCTTTAAAGTCTAATTGTTACTCTTAACTATAGGAGGGGTTAGAGTCCTTAAGTGTAGATTTAAGTGAGAGAGGACATTCTACGGCTCGTACGGAACTAGCCCTAACGTAGGTCATGGCCATACCAGGACCATGGCCATACCAGGACCATGGCCATACCGGGACCATGGCCATACCGGGAATGTGGGGTAGGCTACCCCATCAAAAATATCATCAGCCTTCAAAAATCGTAAATAATTCAATTACTACAACCCTAATTCATCTATATCATCCTCAGAAGGCTCTTCTTCGCTCTCTTTATCTATTTCCTCAATTGTAGCTTCGTTTATAGGCTGTGGCGTTGTTCTAGGCCTCTGTGAAGCTGTTGCTGTTGCTGTTGCTGCTTCTGCTTCTACAACTTGCGACCAGAGTTCTTCTGTAGAGATGTGGAATTGACCCTTCAAAACTGCTCTTTTACCCTTATTCTGTGTTCTTCGCTTTTGGATAATTGAACGTAAGTTAGCTGTCTCTCTTTTTTGAAGAGTATTGCGTGTATTAAGGCGTTCTGTCTCGTCTGCTAACTTATGAATATATCGCTTTGTAGGAGTATTTAAAACACCCTAACTTATTGTAGAAGAGAGCACAGAATTCGCTTTTTGAAGAGTATTAAAATCAGGTGGACTGCTGTTTAAGAATACCTTCTCAAAAATATCATGCTCTATAGGAGTATGTGGCCGTTCTACTACAACATCTACAGTAGGAAGTGTAGCTGCACGAATGACTGTTTGTGGCTGAAAAGGCTATAGCCCACTTCCTCTCTAAGCAGAAGTTATATTTAAGTTAGAAAACGCGTGTTCTCTTGCTTTAATATATGCTTCTAGCCACTCTGCTTTCTGTATACGTAGGAGTTGCGCCTCATTAAGGTGTGAGAGAGCAGTTGTAAGGTGTTTTTTTAAAGGTCCAAAAATCGCAACATCAAGTGGCTGTAGAACATGAGATGTATGAGGAGGTAGTATAAGGAGCGATATTCGATTTTGAATGCAGTGTGATATAAAGCTTCCACTTATATGACTATCATGGCCGTTGCAAATAAGGAGCCGTTGCTGTAGTCGTCCATTTTGTGTTGCTTTTGCTCTTATAGAAGGCTCAAAAACGCGTTTTAGCCACTCTAATCCATGAAGATTGCTTGTCCATCCTTTTGTGTTTGCAGAGGAGTGCCATTTTTGTATAACGTCCTTTGGAATCCAGCTCTATAGGATGTTCTGTCCTTTAAAAATAATAAGGGAGTTAATAGTTGTTCCGTCCATACATATGCACTTAACTGTAGAGACCCATTCCTGTCGGCTAGGATGAGCTTGAAATCGCGTACGGAGCGTAGAGTCGACTATAATTCGTGTAGATTGCATAGTTCTAATTGAAAACCTAGTCTCATCCATGTTATAGGTGTTATAGTTTTCAATTTTTAGCTCTGTTATAAGGCTCTTATACACGTTAAACCACCCCTTTAACACCTGCTTTATGATCCCATTCATCCTCTGTAGCTTAACTCTACAACCTAACTTAACACATAAGTTAGGATGCCTTTGAATGAATTGTGAAACTCACTCTTGCCTAAGAGGTAAGTTAGGTATTTAAGGTTAAGGTTGTTGAGGTTGTTGAGGTTGTTAAGGTTGTTAAGGTTGTTAAGGTTGTTATGTTTGTTGTTGCTATTGTTATAGTTAAGGCTGAAAAACGTAACACTTATTTGACTACACTTCCTCTACAACCTCATGTAATATCTAATAACTAGGAGCGTAGCCACTTATAGTAAGCTCCTTAATCCACTTTAAGAGGGTTTTCTCTTGATTTTTGGATAGGAGCTGATGCTTCTGATGTGATGTTGCAAGCGTTCCACATACACTGCTTATGCGTCTCCGCACAGTATCTGGCCTAAGTTGAGTGACATCTTCGGCCGCAAGAAGGCTCTCCTGAGTGCATACACCATTTTCGGAATTAGTTGCCTCTTCTGCGGTCTGGCGCGGACCATGCTAGAGCTGATTGTAGCGCGGGCTTTCGCTAGCATTAGCGGAGGTGGCATGACGACGGTGGTGAGTGTTCTGCTGAGCGACATCATCCCCCTGAGGGAAAGGGGGAAGTGGCAGGGGTATCTCAATATCATATACGCACTTGGTGCATCTAGTGGTGCACCACTGGGCGGGGCCCTAAAATAATAGCATTAGAAAGTAATATATCACGCTCTTGAGCCTTAATACTCCTTTTCCTAACCATATTAATGGTTGATAGTTGTAGTTTGGTGTTCTTGCTCTAGATTTTGGTGGGGTGAGCCCAGTCGCTGCTCTGGCCATGGCGCCGCTCTAGCCATGACCTACGTTATGAAGATTTAAATTTTCTAGACTTTATTCCTAAAATAGCTTCACAAAGTCGAAAATCAAGCTCTTAAGCCTTAATACTCCTACGTTCAACCATTCTGTTAGTTATAGTAGTAGGAGTTGTAGTTGTGATGTAATTTAAGGGGTAGCCCTAATCCCACTACCAACTTTACCCCATTACCAACTTTACACTATGACTTACGTTAGCTTAGTTTATGTGTAAATAAACAAACATGTGTAATCTCTTAAAACATGTGCAAAAAAAGGTAACCTACTTTGTAATAACTTAGTCTATAGGTAGAATACGAAGCTAGGGCTACACTAGTAGGATTGTATAATAGGTGTAACCTTTATATAAATAGTAGAATAGACTCTTAGACTTTAGACATAGTAAATAGATAATACATATCTACTCTACAGCTTAGGCCTCTAAAACGCCAACAGATTAATACTACTAATTTTTACTACCTTGAAAAAATTATTAAAAACTTCATATAGAAGCTACCTATATAATAACACACCTACCTATAGAGTAACTAAATATAGTTTTATATTAAAGGATATGTTAATTTTATAATTATATAGCCTAGTTATTTTCAATATTTTAGGTAGTAATTTAGTTATTTGCTATAAATTATATAATTAACATTATACAAATTATTATACAGCGCTAATCTTAGTAGTACTTATACTTATATAATTTTAATATTAGTATTATAAAACATAACTTATGTTATTATTTCTACATACTAGTAATTATAAAAACATATGTTTAAGTTATGTTATATAACTAATTTATTATTTAAGTAAAAATGTACGTAACTAACTTAGGTTATCTATAAATAAATAAATATATATAAAAGGTAACTTACTACATAATAACTTAGAGTATAGTAGTAGGTCAACGTAATATTTGTCTAACTAATGTAACGTAGGTCATGGCCATACCGGCTCAATGGCCATACCGGCTCATTTGCCGACCCCACCAAAAGTTGGTCAGATTTACATCACATGACCTACAATTGAACTCCAAATAACTTTTGTAATAAAAATAGTAGGACTTATCCCTCTTATACAAAGAGTCTTTATATAACTATACCTTATAATTGAAAACACTAGCATATAAGCTAGCGTTATAAGGAAGTTATTAACAGTTTTAGATTTGCCATACTAAATTTTTATATGACAAAAGTTAAAACCTTTAATAACTTATGCAAAAAGAAGCTAGTGCTATTAGCATTCTTATACATAGTAGATAGTAGTTTAAAGTTTCCATATATAAAAGGGATATGCTCTAGCATTTTTATTAAAGGAGTTATAATGTTCTGATTTTTTGTAAGTGTAAGTATCATTACATACAAACTTGTATGTAAAGGTACTAAGAGCCGGTATGGCCATTGAGCCGGTATGGCCATGACCTAACGTAAGTCGTGGCGTAACGGGACGGATGGCGTAACGGGACGCTTTGGTAGAGCCACCTACACCCCACCAAAATCAAGGTCACATGACTAAAATTAAAGCGTTAATAACTTTTGCAATAGTGCTTATAACGCTTAATCCTCTTAGACTATTACTCTTTATATTCCTATTTATTTTAGCTGAATTTTCTAGAGTGTAAGCTATTCTTATTAAGTAGTTATTTATAGTTTAAGTTTTACCATATAAATATTTTATATAGTAAAAATAGAAGCCTTAATATCTTTTGCAAAACAAAGCTTGTACTACTAGCGTTTTTACACATGTTATATTATAATATAAAGAGTAGTAGTCTAAGAGGAATAAGTGATATAAGCTTTAGTACAAACGTTATTATAGTTTTCATTTTAGTCATGTGACCTTGGTTTTGGTGGGGTGTAGGTGGCTCTGGCAAAGCGTCCCGTTACGCCATCCGTCCCGTTAACGTAGGTCGTGGCCTAAAGGGCTACATGGCCTAAAGGGCTATTTTACCGACCCCACCAAAATCTAGGACTACTGCCCTACTAAAAATCGACTACTACTACC